>CP139507.1:381973192-382041330 GCA_021014915.2 Artemisia tridentata subsp. tridentata | reverse complement strand
TTTGACTAGTTTTTATTTTTATCATCAAACTTCTCTCAAATATATCCCATGCCTTATCCTTCCCTTTTTGACTTTGTGAAATTATTAAATGTATGGACATGTAGTGACCATCCGATTTCTTGAGGAATTGACTAACGTTGTTAGCGATCTGGGGCGTATTTTGGCGACCATCCGTTATGCAAGTAACGTTGTTAGCGAACCAAGGTACAATCTAGTGACCATCCGTTATTTGGTAATGCAAGAATTCGTTGTTAGCGAGCTATTATGTTTTGCATGAGATAGTGGCACATAAGTCTGATATTGCCCTAAGCTTTAAACCCGAATAAAAGTCCTCTTTGACATGTATACTTGGCGCTCACACCATTTCGGTGTAGTTTTGTTTCTTGTACAAGCTTATGGTAATATTTAGATCATGACTGAGCAAATGAGTGTGATTTCTCTTATATACTCCACCAGTTATACAAATGAGTGTTTTGAGTGAATTATATTTCATTTCCTTTCGTGAGGTGTTTAGTAATGTGTATCATGCAAGAAAATCATTTGGGTATTGTCAAACATCTCGATGCTTCAACCATAAAAGCTTAAAATGATGAATCTAACTTGTACTCGTGCTTGATAGATTTGCATCACATTTTTCTAATCATTCTTGTATGCCATGTGGATAATTGTTTTTATTTCTAGATTTGCTTGAGGGCAAGCAAAGTTCAAGTGTGGGGGATTTGATAACGCTTAAATCTAACACGTTTTTAGTAGCGTTATTTGTGTTTTTATATGTGTTTTGTGGTTATATTTATATGCTTTTGTTACTTAATCGTACCAAAGTGTGTTTGCGAAGTATATGTAGCCAAAAACAGGAAAAAGGATGAAAATGATGCAAAAGCGAGGAAGAAGGAAATATTTATGATTTCATGAAGATTCTTGTGGCAAGTCACGCACCAAAAGGTACTTAGAAGAGTAAAAGTCCATGTAGTCAAGTTAATGAGTTTAAAGATGAAGGGAAATATCAAAGAACCAAGAGCTACGAACAAGAAACAAGTCAAACGGCAAAAGTCCAAAAAGAGTAAATCAGCAAGCTCCATCCGATCGGATGCAGCCCGCATCCGATTCGGATGGAGGTCAGCTTTGAAGACCAACCGATCGGTTGGACGAAATACCGATCGGTTGGATGTCGTCTGATTTCCAAATCTTTATCATTAAGTCTTGTGCTTGCTACACATCCGGTTCTAGGACCTTCCAATCATAATTATTGTCTAATTAACACTACTTGGAGGACAAGAGAAGCATTAATGAACCAAGACCCTTGGTTGGAGTATTAAAGAACCATTTGATGAGTATTGAAAGGGGAGAGACAACCAATCAACAAATAGAACTCATCAACCACTCATCACATACTCTTAATTTTCGTCCAAAAAGTCCAGGAGCAGAGGAGAGTCGAAGTCCATTTCATTCCTTGTGAGAATCATTGCCTTTTCACTTGTAATCTTATTTTCAATCATTGTAAGACTCTCAATCATGGTTTTTAATGTTCAAGGTTTTAAGATTATGTTTATGTTTGCTATGAGTGGCTAGTGCCTTTGTGCACTTGCTTAGATGATGTGAATTACCTATTGATTGGCATATGATTGTGATAACATGTTTTAATTCAATTTCAAGTCGATTCTAAGAACCAATTATGATCAAGTTTCATAGTGACATTTGTTGGTCAAGTTTAACTAGTTGCTAGTAATTTTAAGGGTCGAGAGAATTATTGTTATTCAACTAGTTATAATCATTTGTCTATGAATGATTGTTGTCATCCACTATTCTTGATTAAACAAAGAAACTTAATCGTGATTGTAATGAAAATGCTTTTGTCTATCAAAACGGATTGATTGTAAACCATTTCAAGGGTCGAGAGATTAATAGTTTACCATCAATTGTGACCTTTTGTCTATAATCGGTTACCTTTCGTATTGACCATTTCTTAAGCTTGTTTGATATAACAAAAGATTGTTTTTGTGTTTAAGGTACACCAACTTATGAACCTTGAATTGATCTTGAATTGACTGGTTAAACGTAATGCTTGTTTTTATAAACTAAGATCTTGACGAAGATTTAATTTGTAGAAACAATAGATTAGTCACCAAACTAATTATCATAACCAACATGTTATCCAAAGTTATCACAATCATATTAGTCAATTGTAGTACACTAGTCTAAGCAAGTGTAGTTTTTAACCATTTGAATTTTCATATTATCATTATTGCTTGTTTGAGAAATTTGCTTTTAACTTACAATTCGATTCACTACACAAATCCCTGCGAACGATCCCGACTTATCATAAAAATCTTGCTACAACGGACGAGTATACTTGGCTCGTATGTGTTATTCTTAGATTCGGTAATTCACCCTTATAAATTTAAAACTTGCACGAACCCGACACATCACACCTTAATGAGCACAAAGTTAAGAAAATGTTTTCGAGTGTGAATGGTAATTCTTAAACTAGTAGCTACCATTGGTGAGGGTTTTTTTTATTAATGATTTTGTTAATCAACAATTTGGTCCATGATTCCAGACAAGTCATGGATGCCTAAATAAGAATCCAAAAAAATAAAAAAATTCCGGATAAAAAACTTCATGATAATTACTTAATCCAAGTGATGCTAACCTAAAAGACCGCTGACAAATGGTTTAACATTAAAAGCTTCAAGCTCATTTATATGTTTGCCGGTTCCAATAAATATGACTGGGCTTTTTGTTGCTGCAACTCTGAATAGAAGAGAAGAAAAGGATGATCAGATAAAAATTATATACTGGTAACATTAAAATTATCACCAAATTAAAAAATCCCTGGATTGAACCACTACAGAAAGAACTAAAAGAGAAACTTACGCGCTAAGGGCTCCACCTCCTTTTGCATGACCATCCATTTTAGTGACAATTACAGCTCCAACATCAACACTTTGTTTAAAAGCTTTAGCTTGTTCTAATGCAGCTTGACCAATACTACTATCCATCACAAATATGACAAGATCCGGTTTCTGCAATTGTACTCTTATAAAGTTAGCAAAAAAAATATAATAATAAATAAATAATAGTTATAATATGAATAAGTTGTGTATACCGTTGCTTCATGTAGTTGACGCATTTCTTCAAAAAGGGCTTTTTCTTGTACATGCCGACCACTTGTATCAATGATAATAAGATCACGATTTTCTCTCTTGAATGTCTCAATACCTTCCACGGCAATGAAATGACGAGATGATAAACTTATACTAATTAAGTCAGCCATGAAATGACGAGATGATAAACTTAGTTAAGACACTTTCTCAATAGTGATAAAGTACGAAAAAGAAATGACATAATCAAGTTTTTCGATATGCAGGTTGAGAGATAAGTACCTGCATTTGTATTACTTTGGTCATTGATTAACTTAATCAAGAATGGCAGTAAGTCAGGCCATTCGTCTGGCCAATCATGATGTGCGACTGATGCTACGGCCATACTAATAGCTGTGCAAATTTTTCTATGAGGATCGTCCAGTGAGAGCAACAGAAGACCGCGTATAACTGCCTGAGAATGCAAACAACATAGTTAGAAAAGTTGAATACATTCAGCTCAACAATGATAACAATAACTGGAAAACCAGCAGTAAACTAGATAAAATGTCACTTCGGAAAATAAAACCAATAATTCAAGTATCTCCGCAGATAATGAGGAAAAAGTGTATGAAGAAAACTTGGCAGAAACCTAGGAGAGATCAAATTAAGAAATAAGAGTGACCTTTTCCTCATTTGAAACAACCGGATGTTCAAAACTATCATCATCCTCCTGCCAGTGCTTCTTAATAAATTGTTTTAGAAGAACCGCAGCTAAGTAAAAGTAGGTTAAGCCTCACAAGGGTATCAATGTTCAACATTTTTTCATGATTTTAAATTTGATTACTGAATATGAGGTCAATAATGTGAAACCAAGCTCATACAAATCATGCAGTAAAACAAGGACATTGTAAAATTTTGTCTATGGTAGTAAAAGGATATTTGGCGAGATCCTAGAGGAAGATCCCTGTTAGCAGCAATCTTGGATAAAGCATTTCCAAAACCTTCAAACAGTTGCAACAACAGTCATTGTCAATACAGAGTAAAAGAAGGAAATTAATACATTTGCATAGTGACATGTAACTCGAATATATCCGGAAGCCCTCACGTACCAAGTTGATGCTTTTTAATCAACCTTGATATTACATTCCCTTCTACTCGTAGTCTATTACTTTGTTTCTTTCTGATTAAAGTTGCATATCTTATCATAGTTTTGCAATGTAGTTGTTTTAGTTTGTTACATATTTGTGATAACCATATCATATTACAATAGTAGAACTTTGTTTGAGAAACAATGTTTCTTGAATAGACAGTTGAAGTTGTTAACAATTTGGTGAGAGAACCCCAACTTGTTTACTGGTTATGGCCATTTATGGTCGTCTGTCAATAATTTTGAAAAAAAACATTTATTATAATAGTAGTTATTGGCTAAAAATTGAAATATATGGCACAAGACTTAATTTCCAGAATCTTTGGTCTGAATATAAACTCTTTAACCATAGGATCCTTTCAAATGGCTCTTAATAAAGCTGATAAGAAAACTGGCAATTTTTTTTACTACAATCGACACTAACACCAACATTCATACTCCTCCCGCAACGAACACCAATATATACGCACTGTTTATCCACCACGGAAAATGTTGGCACTCCATTCGCAACATCAATGTTGGCCAGCCATAGCTTCTATGAAATGGGGCCACTTAGTTTTTTTTTCCTACCTATGCCCTTCCACTCCCTCCCCCTGCCTATTCATATTATGATAAAATTAGTCTCATCATGTCAACATCTATCAATTGATATCTCAATCAGTAGATGAACCTATACATGTACTCTCACATATCAAGATATCTTTATCGTGTGTGCTGAGTTTTCTTTTGCTACAACGCAAACCAACGACAGTCAAATGTCCCAACCTTTTTCAACGTTTCTTACCAACCACCGGTCCTTGCAAAACCTAACACCACCTACCAAATTTGTAAATTTATCCCAAATAATCACTTGTGATATAACCAAATAATCCAAAAAACTACTCCCTCAGTCTCAAAATAAATGTCCAGTTTGACTTTTTAGAGTCAAACTGGTTTAACTTTGACCTTAAATATCTTTTTTGTGTTATATAATACTTGATAAAAAATTATACCATTGAAAAATACATTTAAAACTTAATCTATTCATATATTTCGCATCAAATATTATATAACATCCACAAAAATAGTTATGGTCAAAGTTAAATCAGTTTGACTTTGAAAAGTCAAACTGGATACTTATTTTGGGACGGAGATAGTATATAACCCAAATAATCACTTGTGATATAACCAAGTATAATTATACTATTGAACACCTAACTACTAAACGCACATTTCTTCATAAAAATAAAAATAACATTCAGCAAAACTTCAATTAACAGTGAAAGCCTATTCAATAACCACATATTTGTTCACTAAATTCACAATAATAACAAATTTTTAATAAATATTAAATCTAACTAATAATCACACCTTCTTCTAATATCACAATAGAATCAACAAAACCTCAATAAAAATTGAAAATCTTACAATAATCACATTTCTTCAATAAAGTCACAATAGCATGAACAATTTTTCTATAACCGATGAGAACATAACTATGAGTCGCACACTTATTAACTAAAATCATCAATTTAACACTAATCATTATTATCTATTCAGAAGCAAAAACAACAGCTTATAATACATAATACACAAATATAATCTAAAATATGTGAATAATTTGTATATTATATTCAAAATAGAAGTAGAATCTCATAACACTACCTTCAATCAGATTTTGAACCGGATTTCAAACGAGATTTTGAACAGAGGTTGAAGAACATCAGTTTGCACCCCGTATTGTTTAGAAATATCTATATCAACGCTAGATTCATCCATTGTATCGTGATTTGATGTAATTTTACGGTTCAGTTTTGTGTTTTTTTGATCTAGGGATTGTTTTTTTTTTTATTGGAAATGTTACTGTGTGTTTTTGTGTGTGTTTTGGTGTATGAAGTTATGACGATAATGGTTGGGAAGGTTTAAAGAGTGAATGAGAAATTATAGATATGCCCCTGAACATTTTTATTAATCTAATTGTTTTTTTAATTGATTATCAGCTAATTTTTATAGTCATTAGATCAAATGAAGATGAAAGGCAGGGATTTGTCCCTTGGTATGTATGTGAGATCTTTTTAGTATGCAAAATAACTCCCCTCAAAGATAGGGTATCATAATCTTTTTAGAGGCAGTATGAATAACCTCCCCTAATTTAATTTGTTACATAGTTGATAAAAGTTAGATAAAGTTACAAACCAAAAATTAATACTCCTAACTTATCACATAAATTTAAAACTTATAAAATGGAATGTCTAAATTTTAGCTCAGACTCTACAACAATGCACAATAAATATACATGAATGTGACACCATTCAAGCTTTAAACTACATATTACACTCCCGGAACAAAATGAATACCTGAAAAAGAACAAATGAAAACAAACGCTAGTGTTATGAGATTTTCAAAATCGACACCAGTGAACTATGACAAGTTCCTTTCGCGCATAAAATTTTCGATCTTGGCGACATCTTCAGGAGTATCAACACCATGAGCATCATGATCTACTTTTATTACCTGCAACCAAGCAAACAATAAATATATGAACAATCTGATCATATTTCATTTTCATATCTACATGTCAAGAAACCACATTTTAGTACCTTCATCTTGTAACCATTTTCAAGAACTTTAAGTTGTTCCAAATCTTCTTCTAGTTGCAATGGAGTTGGTGTCAAGTCCGGATAAATCTTTAAAAATTCTGAATCATAGCTCTATGAAAGCAATTCAAACAAAATAATGTTGTTACTTCATTATTATTTATAAACATGTAAAATGGAAATAGAATCAAACTTTGTTTTTGTTTTTTATTTTGTATGGGTACCTGAATACCGAGATGAAGATTGTATGGGAATTCAGGATTGACCTTCCCTGACCTGCACAACGAAAGAACAAATGAATCCACTAAAGATTGATATAAACATAAAGGCAAAGGTGAGCATATCTTCACGACAATAAATATACACACTTGTTAAAAGGGATCAGTCCTCGAGAGAAATAGATTGCATAACCACGGTTATCAACCACACATTTCACACGATTAGGATCAAAAGCATCTTCTGGTTTCAAAGATGTAACACAAGTGCTGAAAACTGCATCTGGGGTGGTCTGCAAATAGCATAAATAATAAATTTAAAGACAATAAAATTAAAGATATAGCCTTGATTCTTATGTTGTTAATTTTAGAAATTCATCTGTCATTTTATGAGATCAGTGTACCTGAAGAGCTTTGACAATCCCATCAATGATTTCAGGTTCAATAAGAGGCTCATCTCCTTGAATATTGACAACAATATCATACTTTTTCTCGAGCTTTTGAAGTGCTTCACTACACCTTTCAGCGCCTTACACATCATATAATAGTATCAGTTAACAGACCATATATCTGATTAAAAATTTCACTTGACAAGCATAATTTATACCATTTCTGCACGATTCTGCAGTCATTATCACATCAGCACCAAATCCTCGACAACATTCTGCAATCCTATCATCATCTGTTGCCACAACTACAAACCAAAAACTGTTAAATTTAGCTACAAAAGTAAGTCAATATTACTTAGAAGTTATAAATGACCTCTACAACTAAACCTACAATCTATCTTAAATCCAGCTAAACCAACGATCATCAAAACAATTTCTAATAGGGGTTGTTTGACATTTCCTTTTAAAAGTAACCATATGATTCTTTCGTTTTCATGTCGCGGATAGTCAATTTATAGTGTTTGGGTATATTGAAACCAATTCTGATAATTAAAAGTCAACTAATCAAATATTATGGGGTGTTTGGGATTTCTTACTGCTGTAAATAGTTTATTTCCGTGAAATTAAAAACACTCAGAACTGCGTTTCTGGTCTTAAATAAGCAATCCCAAACACCAATAGATGCAAATAAAACGGATCTGTACTATCACATACTCACATACAGAACACAATGCCAAACACTCCCATAAATAAACATAATCATAAGTACACAAACATACCAACACGATCCAATGTTGTTGCCAATTTTGCTCTCTCCCATGTTCTCTGTTACAAACAAATTAATAAAAACAACTTGCTTTATTATTATCATACAAAATTCAACATCTTTATAATGGTTAAAAAAAAAAAAAAAAAAAAAAGTTGAATTTACCTGAATCATGGGTTTTCCAAGTATTTCAACAAGGGGTTTACCCTCAAACCGGGAAGAAGCAAATCGGGCCGGAATTATACCCACGACCCGGCTCCGGAAAACAGTGGCGGATCGCCGGTAGTAATAGTAACCCGCCGCTAACGCCGTCGCAACGGCGGCGGAGTGTAGAATTGCTGATTTGGTTGACATGAAAATGATCCGATCCAATCTAGTACAGTTGGGTTCACCGCTCATGAGTGAGTAATCAGTGTGTTTGTGTGTGTGTGAATATGAAGATTTATTATACTACTACGGAGTATATGTTTTGTTTATTTTATTTGTGGTTGTTTATATGTCACATTTTGCTTTTTTTTTTATTCATATTCCCAATTTCTAAAGAGTTTTAGGGTGAGTTTGGTTTGTTAACGGGAATTATTATGGCTTTGTAAACCCGTGACTATGAGATATGTCTAGTTTTTTATGGGTTTCGTATCAATATTTTAAAATAAAAACTTACCAACCAAATAATTTATTGAAAATGAAATTCATTCCTTCATCCTCATAAACCAAACGCACCCTGATTATGGGTATATTACATCGGCGTTTAGTGTTTATCATTTAACGTTTTATGTTGTAATTGAAAGCTGTTTGACGAGAAGTCTTTAATGATTTTCCTTCTTCTTTCTAAACGCTACTTTTTACAAAACACATTTATCAAGCAAACATCTATTGTAGTACTCTCTTACTGCTATTGTTTGTCGTTATTGTTAAGTGCTGATATTGCTAGCTTTTGCACACATAAAACGTTACACTATACATATACGCATACAAAAAACAATGAAATTTGATTCGGTCAAGTTTATGACCAAACCACTTGCTAAGTCTTTGTTCTATGCGTGAAAGGTTGTTTGAGCCTGTAGTAGTTCACGACGCATCTACATACTTTTTATAATTTATACTCCATATAAATAAATAAATATTTTAAATAACAAAGGAAACATACTTGGTAACTAAAAAAGTTAGATACACAAGCAAATTAACTCCCTTAATTTAGCCAAGTTAGAAATTTAAGCAATTACTAGAAAAAAAAAGTTAAGCCATTTGATTAGATAATTTAATTTAACAATTGTCGGTTTTTTCTAAAAACAACTTTTAAATTTAATTGTAAAATAATTTTAATGTTTAATTTCGTTTGGTTCATGGATGTTGTGGTTCTGATCTAACATCGGGTGTAAAGGATGTAGTTTGTGCTTAGTTGTAGGTAAACCTAATGAATATGTGGTGAAAAAATGGTAAACAAAGAACCTTTGTTTGAGTTACGTGAGAATATCAAATCTTTTTTCTTTGATGTATGTGCCGGGAAAATCATCTGAAAAGGCATCATACTTGCCACCTTATTCTTTTGTAAGCATCAAACTTTTTTTTTTGCTATAGTGAGCACATACTCCCTTAATCAGCACTATTGTAAGCATTTTGATGACGTGGCATTATTTAATCAGAGGTAATTACATAAATTTACATAAATCGTCCTTGTGGCTCTAAACGATTACACCATTCGTCCTTTAGTCAATTACATAAAAGGTCCCTGTGGCTCTAATAATTTACACATTTCGTCCTTGTGGCTATAAACTCAAACTAATCACCATCAACCAACAAACACCCCCTCCCACCATGACATCACAACCAAACCACCACCACAGACTCACCAAACCACCAATACATTACCACCAAAGCACCAAACCAGACAAACAGAAAAACTATGATTCAAGTATCTTATGTAGAAAAACTATGCTCAAATTAATCACCAATACATCACCACCAAAACACCTCCTGCCACAAAATCACCACCACTGACCCACCAAACACCACCACGACATCACCACTACCGACCCACCAAACCCCACCATGACATCAACACCAAACCACTGATTTTCTCTCACACACTTTATCATCACCTTATTCATTTCAATTCATCCTCACCCAATGAGCATCAGAAGATTACTCTCAACTCCAACATACCAAATGGTTTGAATTTTGTAGCGCTATCCAGATGTTTTGCCATTGACAGCCCTTATAAACCAAACAATATTAATGAACATGTTCAAGTATCAAAGTTTTTACACTCACATCCAAATGAACATGTTCAAGTGGTTGAAATAGTTTGAATATAACTTATAAACCAAACAATATTAATCCTGCAACTGACCATTGCCTGATATTACCCAACTAAGAAACTAACAAAAATGTTTTGATAACATCATTCATCCTCTCTACTATCAAACCTCCCTACTCTAATCAACATCTTAAGCAACATATTATATGTATGCCGATCAGGGTCACACGAATCTGTATCCATCCTCGACACCAACTTGGTAGCCATGTTAACCTCCAACCGATTACAATGAAAAGATAAGACAGCATTATAACTCCACACATCCGGCTTCACATTCCTCTCAATCATCTCATTTAAAAGCTCATACGCTTCTTCAACTTTATCATTCTTACAGAACTCCTGGGATTGATTTGACAGGTAATCATTGTCTTGATTTGAAAGGTAATTATTTGAAAGGTAATCATTGTACCCTAATTTATTAAGCTTTCAAATAATTACCTTTCAAATAATCTTTATTAACCTATTAATAATCGCATTGAAAGGTAATTATTTGAAAAGTAATCATTGTACCCTAATTTACCAGAACTCGCCGCACTATAATCCAGCCAGCAATTAACAACAACACCCAATCGTTAACATCCCACAGAAACTCAGAACAATCACCGGCGGCGAGGGTTCCGGCTATTAAGGGTAACAATCATGCGAATAAGACCGAGTACCATGATATGGGACTTGGTGGTATCATGCGAATAAGACCGAGTACCATGATATGGGACTTGTGGATCTGCTCGAGTTTGTTGCTCCAAAGATGATGGCGTGAGAAAGAGTGTGAAGTGAGAAACAGAGAGAAAAGAGTGTTTAAAATGATACCAAACTCGTTTTTTATAGTTTTTATTTCGTAAATCTTGTTTTATCACCCAAAAACCCTCTCGAATCTAAGGCTACAACTCGTTATATACGAGTTTATACCCCCACCGTCATCACACGAGGTGAGGAATGGTGGGTCTTACCTTTTTCTTCACGGATCTAACCGGATCTAGTTGTTGTGGTGGTGGTGGAGGCGCGTAGTGGTGGTGATGGATGTTTTCTTGGCGTGTGGGGTGGTTATACGTGACGAGGGAGTCACAAAGTGGAGGTTGGTGGTGTTGGTGTGATGTGGCAGTAGGCGGTGGTGACGGTTTGGAGTGGTGGCCGGCGACGGTGTTTTGGGAGAGAGAGAAAGAGATGATAACTATTAGAGCCACAGGGATGACCTTTTATGTAATTTACTAAAGGACGACTGGTGTAATTGTTTAGAGCCACAGGGACGATTTATGTAAATTTATGTAATTAACTCTTGATTAGATCATGCCACGTCATCAAAATGCTTATAATAGTGCTGATTAAGGGAGTATGTGCCCACTATAGCAAAAAAAAAAAAAAGTTTGATGCTTACAAAAGAATAAGGTGGCAAGTATGATGCCTTTTCAGATGATTTGCCCAATCTTTTTTCTTTGATGTATGTGCCTAGACATTAATCGTGAGACTATGTTTGAAATTTTCTTTCTAGTTTTAAGATATTTTTGTCTAAGGAGTTTGAAACTCCTATTTCTTTGAAGATTTTGAAAAACTATGTCACTTTGGAGGTTTATATAGGGTGTGTTTGGTAAACAAAACGATAAACTCAATGATTCTCTAACTCACTACATTTAATAAAAGTACGCCATGGAATAATATATTGTAGTTTCTCATGCTAGAAGAGCATCCTGTATTTGTGCCTTACGAGGCACGTTATACCCTTATGACACAACAACGCGCCATTATACCGAGGTGCGCGTCGTATACGCCGGGTTATATCTTCGACGCCATAGCTATAACTTCATTATTTATGGAATTTCAATTTTTGTTTTAGTTTTTATATTATCATGTGTGTCTTTGTGTAGTGTGTGTTTTTGTGTTTAAATGCCTGTATAGATTGAATGAAGAATTTTTTTTTAATGGCATTTGGTGAATTAATGGTTATCTCGTACAATTTAACAGTTTAGTCTTTATGTATCGGTTTTCTTTCATAAGCTAGTGATCTTACGAAAATATATAATTAATTTGGTTTGTAATGCTTTCTTTTAGTCAAATTATATATTGTTTGTATCTAATGTTCGTTTGAAGGCGTATTGCCACACTCGAGACAAAAAAACTCAAAAAGAGAGCATACTATAGCTAGTTCAAATCGATGTTATAGAAGAATTTGTTAACGTACACACTTTCTGCTATAGTTGGAATCAATGTTTTAGGGTATGAACATGTATATTCGGTAAATCATCCATGCAACTATGTAAAGTATAGAAAGCCGACATAAAAAATAAAGGATTCCAATTAATTAAACAAAACCAAAAGACAAAGACAATATGCAAGGAATTCGATCCTTAAAATTTGATGTGCAGTGTATGATTCTTTCATGAGATACTAGCCTAGAACCATGATTACAAAGCTTGACTAGATTAGCAACAGACGAAAACTGGAGACATAGTACTATTTATTCCTAACTTGATGATAAGGTTGCAAACAGTCGTGACTGAGCATGACCCTGCCACATCAGCTTTCTCTCTCCGATGACCAGACACGACCAAATTGTCACAGTCGGTGACCAAGTTAATATTTATCACTAAAATTATAAAGAGGGTGTTGTAAAAATCAGTCAAAAAGTCGACCGATTAAAGGATTGAAGCCTTGCTCGACCGACTGTGACCAAACACCCACATTGGTGATGACAGATTTTTTTCTTGCTTGACCGATCCTCATGACCGACGAGTGCAAGTAGCCTAATATATCGATTATATCACAACAACAACTCGGATGGTCATGATCCGCAAAATTAACTGAACTCGAAGTATCTGAGGCATGAGAAAACTTAGCATCATCATTGGTATCTTGATCCATAGGGATGTGATTTTGACAAATAGGGCAACTTCGGTTATTGTTAAAAAGCCACTTCTTGATACAATAGGTATGGTACAAGTGGTTGCATGGTTCCACAACTCGAATCGATCGTCTCCTTCTCTTTATACTCCTCCAAACATATCACACAATCATGGCCATTCTCGTTCTTGTATTTACTCCTCTCGTATATTTGCTCCTTTACATTCTCAGGAAGAACAAAGTTATGTAACTTCTCGTCCACTACATCAAGTTTGTCGTAATTTATCTCTAGTCTTACTTCGGGTACTACATTGTGGATAGCACCTCTAGATCGAAACACACAAAATACCAATTGATTTTTATAGGTTGAAACAGAAAAGAAGAAAAAAACCTGCCCCACTTGTCAGTTACATTGGCTCGCCGTGCAGACGAGGAACCCTTCCACGGCGAGCCACGGCGAGGGCCTCCGGTACCACGGTGAGCATTCCACGTGGACCACGGCGAGCTACGAGTAGCCCACACCGGCTGCTCTGATCTTGTTACCTGCATATCCTGACGCGTGAGAGCCGATTGATCATCTTCGTTCTGTGACATGCGATTGGGATTCAAACAAGGACAAACGCAAAACAGGATCACGAACAGCAACACCGGAGGCGAAAGTAAAATAAAAAGATGACTATAATCGGCGTCCGATAGATGTTGCTTTGATTCGCTTGTGTTACCTGATCAGTCATGTCGCTCTGATTTGATTTGCTTTTGTTGTGTTTCTTGGATTGTGGTCATATTTGAATATATATATTAGTAAACTAGACTATAGACCCGCGATTTCGCGGGTAGCATATAAAATTGTTATGTTAAAAGAATGCTACTAATGTGAATTTGAAATTCTTTATGCTTAAAACTGAAGATGTAGTAATAAAGATTTTGTTTAACATAACAATCTCAAACATGGAGAAGATTTTTGGGAGGAGTGGGTGCATAAGTAATAAGTCAATTATAAAATATAAATCAATATAACTTCTAAATAAAAGGGTAAACAATAAAAAATGTTGTTAAAACAAAAATACAAATACAGTGACGAACCCAGCCCAAAATTGTAAGGTCGTATAGTCAACAAAAGGCATGGAGTTGTACCATCATCAAAACCGCCTATTAAATGGATACAAACGTTAAGGCAATGTGACATGTCCATAAGCACACACACATCAAAATATCAACAACATGCATATAAAGAAATATGACTCCACTGTCAAGAGGTCTTAAACATATGGAAAAGGGAATAACATGATGAGCTTGAAACATATGGTAAACTACACTTAAAGTACGTGTCATGAGAGTCTTCTGAACTTGAAACATCCACGAAACTGTTAAGTAAGTAAACATATTAGTGATGATGAGTGGAGGCTCCTATATTTCTGGAAATATAATGGCCAAAAAGGGTAACCTTCACAGATGGGTCAAAATGGTTTCCATTGACCCGCCAACTTTTTTTTTGGATTATGTATGACAAATATGTTGAACATGGTTACAAAAACTATATCCTGAGATAAGATTCAGCAATTTTCAATATAACATTTTGGGATTTTATTAGTTATAAATGGTTGACCCAAATCTTTTTTAGTTTTACCCATTATGATTCTAAATAAAATTAAAATGACCCATTTGCACCTGCTTTCAAAACTTGAGGTCAAGGACAATTTTATCGCCTATCTAGATGTTCCTTAAATATGCTGTCAAATGCTAGTCAAAATTCCAAAATGGGGTACGGTTGAGCCTGAAAGAGCGCCGTTGGGGGGTTAAGGCAAGTAAGTTATGGCAGATTTAAGGTGTTTGTAACACCATATATTAATTACAGATAATACTTTTTGTAAATTAGGCTTCAATTAAACGGATCAGCATAATCATATAAACATAAAACATAATTCAAGCGTACTTGATTAAAACTGCAATCATCATGAATAAGCAATAATTTGTAGAACACATAAAAACAATGTTCTTCAGCAAAACAATGGTATTGAACATGATCAAGGTTACTACTAATCACAGAAGCAAAAACAATGTTGCACAATCAATACTTGTCACCTTCTATAGAACTATTCTTCCATAACACATCTTATATCAAGCACCCACACACTTCTTACTAAAGCCAATTTTTCATTCATTCATTTAATGAAATAGCTCATCATCAAGCATTTTGAGAACAAACACTTCAATAAAACGTGAGTGAAAGTAAACATTTTTCACTACGTGAACGTTTAGAAAAGTGTCCCAATTGATGCATCAAATTGTCAGCAAAAGCACATATAATTTTGTACTTAGATCATTCATAGAATAAACATAAACAATATCTAAAACATAATTTGCCTTCATGACAAGGTAAATTAAAATCAAAAGATTAACACCAAATATGTATAAACTGGTGATGATTCAGAGTGTATGTATTCAGCCGATGTATCATGCAATCTCGTTCTAAATATCATCATTGAAAAAAATAAAACCCTTCTGTCACCGGGCACAATCTTAGTTTACTTTCCTTAAGCCAACATAAACATATAAAAATATATGGCTAGAAATAAATAATAAGCTCCTGTTACATTATTAAAATATACTTTGTTATTGAATGTCAAATGCTTTATTAGAAGTCTCCTGATACATAATTCATTGAGATATTTTTATAAACACTTGGTGGACATTCAAAAATAGAACACATTGCTCAACATATTGGGTAACTGAGACACACATTAACTAAATCATTCATTCAGTAAAAACACCATGTCTTCATAAATCACATACCTGTACGTCGTGAAACACAAAAATACATTCAAGAGCGTGTGAAGCTGTTAAGAATGGTGCAAGATTTATTTTTTATATAAACCTCTTATGATAACACAAAATTTACAGATAGCATTTCGATCATCAGACCTCTTGAATATGAAATTGAATTGGAGATCAGGGTGAATAATGATTTTTTGAGTTTGAAAGAATGCAACTTCAAAAAAATCGATTTAGTATTAGCTAATGTTTAGGAAACTGTTCAACCATTCCATAACTAACAGAAGGGGGTATTGTAGAAAATTGTTTAACATATGCTGTGAGAAGATGACACATGGCATAATGACGTCAATATATGACGTCAGAAAAGGGGCGAATGGCATTCAAAAATATTTTGTTTTATTATATATAAAGATAAATCGTACTCGATCGTGTTCGACCCTTAAGGATTCGGGTTTGGAGTTTTAAAAGGAAAGATAAAATATATGGATCAGTTATAATTAAGTACTCATGTCATTAATGGTTATAAATTTCGCACTGGTACGGATACAAAATACAAATCGAATTAAACTACTTTTAGATCATTGTGCACATACGGAGTTTTGAGATAAATTTTGTTAGATTCGTTTTCGCAAATTGTACAAAAATATGGGAAAAAAATATATAAAGTTTTTCCAATAATGAGGTAATTAAAATATAATCCAATTTGTAAATATGTTAATGAAGTACAAATACATAGAATGCATAAAAAAAAAAAAAAAGGATGCCATAAAGTCCATTTTTTATCTGTAACTTTATAGTGTTCATCTTGTTCATTCAATGAGTGTCGTGTAAATTAGAATATTCGACTTTTTTAGATTCGTTCTCGCATATTGTACATGAGCATATATGGCTAACGCAAACGGGGCCTTTGGCATATATATTGCACAAACGTGGTTTTGACATACAATCTAGTGAATATTTTGTACTTTAATTTAAAAAATAATTATTCATACTTCATAATGATCATTTTGTCAGTAATTATTTTTATTACATTAGAAGCTTTTTAAATGCGTAAAGAATTCTACAACAACATAATAGAATCCTCATATTTGATATTCTTATTATTGTACAAATCAAAGAACCCGTTAATGTGTTGAATATTTTTTGTTAGATTGAATGACTTTTTGGTACGTGCTATTTAGTATTACATAAAGAAATAAAGACAAATAAAAGAAAGTATGCAAGCCATTAATGTAATACATATATATTTGATATAGATATTACAACAAGAGATTGACTCAGCACTTTAATATTTTTGTTTAGAAAATACTTTGAATTAGAACTTTGAAAAAACAAGAGTTGCAAATTGAAGGGAAAAAGTAGTTGCATAAGGCCACTCGGCAAGGGCGTGAATCGATCACCTTTGAAGCCATTCTCACGCGCTAGAAGCCTTGCACACCTCCTAAAATCACCCGTCAAACACAATTTCCAAGACAGACAATGGTGATCAGTTCACCGAAATTAAAAAGAAAGAAATGGGCCCAAAAAAATACAATCGTTGCATTAAAAAAAAATAAATAAATAAAAATCCCCACTACCCTTTTTTTTTTCTCTATAAATACATCAAAACTACACAATATTTATACATATCTTCTCAATATATCATTCAAACAACATATATCTCATTCATTTTATTTTCCAAATGAATTCCGATACGATTATGTTCACCGACTCAGAAGAAGAACGAGAAGTTACAAGTCGGAGATTCAAATTTATTGCAAGATCGTTGTCGTTTTTTAAAAATACATGAAAAGCAAATGGCCCGGCGATAAAACGCCTTCATCAAGATCATTATGGGGCGCATGAACGTTTAGTCGACGCCTATTTTTCTGAGAACCCGTTCTACGATGAACGTAGTTTCCGAAAGAGGTTCCGAATGAGTCGAACTCTTTTCAAATGGATAGTTCGGGAGGTAACTATTCATGATCCATTTTTTAGTAGTAATGTTGATTGTACCGGAAAAGAAGGCATTTCAGCGTTGATGAAGTGCACCTCCGTAATTCGTCAATTGGCATACGGCGCGGTTCCTGATGCTTTAGACGAATATCTGCAGATGGGTGAAAAAACTTCTCGTCGATCACTTGATCATTTTTGTAAGTCTGTTATGGATATTTTTGGTCCAGAGTATTTGAGAAAACCCACTATGACTGATGTCATAAAGCTTTATCAACATCACGAAGAAATACACGGCTTTCCGGGGTATGTTAGGAAGCCTTGACTGTACAGATTAGGAGTGGTTTGGTTGTCCGAATGCACACAAAGGTCAATATGTTAGATGTGATCATGGTTCGACTCCGTTCATTTTGCTAGAAGCGGTTGCGTCACAAGACTTATGGATATGACATGCTTTCTTTGGTACTTCTGGGGCGAACAACGACATCAACGTTCTGGATAACTCTCCTTTATTTAACGATCTTAAACAAGGAATCGCACCGGAGATTCCATTTGTTGCTAATGGGGTAACTTACCCATTTGGGTACTATCTTGTTGACGGGATATATCCGGAATTGGCAACACTCGTTAAGACGATTCCAGAACCAACAGATGATGACCACAAGAGAATAAGGTATAAGCAAAAGCAGGAATCGGCAAGGAAAGATGTAGAACGGGCATTTGGTGTTTTGAAGAAGAAATGGGCGGTACTTGCCAATCCCACAAAAAATTTGAAAAAAAAAAAGAATAGTTAATATGATGTATACTTGCATCATATTACATAACATGATTCGAAAAGACAAAAAAAAAAGGCAATATCTCCCGAATGGTACCCAGAGGAAGCACATCAACCGGATGACCCCATACGATCTGATGAAGAAATGCGAAAGTTTATTAGGTACATCAGATCCTCTCAAATGCATCAAAACCTTCGTGCCGATTTGGTTGAGCATTTGTCTTGTAATATTTAATTCCAGTTTTTAATTTAGTATTTTTAATTTCTAAGTCTGTGTAATTGTCACACCCTGAATTTACCTGTTAATGGCAGCGGATATGAATACCTTGGTGTGACTTTCATGGCGTCTCATACAATGGATATATTGAACGACCTAAAGTGTCGTTTTGAAAATACACGTTTGATCATAATTAAAATCAGAGTTTACAAAACATAGGTCCCAAATGATGTTGCAAGTTTATAACAAAACCATAGTAGATCAAACGTTACATAAGTGCATGAAAATGAGTGATGCAAGTCGACCCCGCGACTCCAAAATAGCCAAATGCATGTCCACACGCTAGCTAATTACCTGAAAATACATTGCTAAAAACGGTCAACATAAAGTTGGTGAGAGATCATAGGTTTAATAAAATGAAGGTATACGATAGCCACAAGTATAAAGTGTATGACATAAGTCACATAAAAATGGTGTACAATAGACCTAAGCTCATGACCCCGAAACTATGACTGAATCTGTGGTGCCCCTCAGAGTGTTTTGCCAGGCACTCTAATAAAAAGACATGAAATGCATCCGCTATCGGTTGTTGGTCAAAGCCAACACGGATGGAGGCGTCACCCTCGATAGATCTATCCACTCACTCTCGCTTACAGGTAAATTAACGGTTCATGATATAGGGGACTTTCATATGGCAACAAGGTAACTTAATCTATGTACAAGGAATTTGATACTAGGGCTCGCATATAAAAATGGTTGCAATGTATTCTCCCCCGTGGGATTTGAAATGAAATAATAAATTAAAAAACGGGGCTATGAAAACTCACCTGAAGTGATGATACAACAATGCTATGAAATCGGAATACTTGGAATAACAAGGCGCGAACACTAGCCGCTACCTAAAATGAATATGCATAATCTACTTAGATTATGAGGCA
Source organism: Artemisia tridentata subsp. tridentata (assembly GCA_021014915.2). Taxonomy (NCBI): domain Eukaryota; kingdom Viridiplantae; phylum Streptophyta; class Magnoliopsida; order Asterales; family Asteraceae; genus Artemisia; species Artemisia tridentata. Next base: position 382,021,365 of record CP139507.1, on the reverse strand, counting down.
ATGTAGTGCATGTACATGTATATGTAACCTATGCCACTCGTACTTTGAAAATAATAGTTATCGTTAATATGTAAGGTCCTTCCAAAACTTGATATAAATATGTTAACTTGTTTCGTCAAAACTAGTCATGTAATAAAGTGTATAAAACGTTCGCGTTAGTATCGGCGTTTTGAAAACATGAAATGTAATATGATAGTCGTGTTAATAAGTCTTTGATCGTACGTGTTCCAACGGGTAAGAATTGCGGTTCTCCATAGTCGTTATGTGAAAAATATAGTTTCTAGTACGTAAACATTTTCTAGTTAAAAAGCTGTCAAAATGAAAGGTATATTATCGATGTTTAAACGCGTGTATCTTGTTCGTTATTAGCTTGCTTTCGACGTTCTTTATATCCGTGGGTTCGTATAAACATGTACTAATATATTTTCTGTAGCTCGGGTCATCTAGGTCACGTTAAACGCCTCAGTTTGTCCGTCGAAAGTCGTGTAACAGCATGTTATTTTCTGAAAATTAGTTTTCGTCGTTAAACTTTGAAAAATCATATCTCCTTCGTTATTAACTCGTTTTTATCCCCGTTTTCGGCCACGGCTTCGTCTCGGAATGTATTTTCTAAATATTTGGCCAAAAATTATCTCACACCTACTGATTTTCCCACGTTTCATTTTTGAGGACAGTAGGTTATGTATACTTGTTAAAACTTGATTTTCTAGTTAGTAACTTGTCCAAAAATGTCACAAACCACAACCAATCATTCTAAAACTTACCATATATCTTTTTAAGGTGTCAAGGGTCCTAAACATCATCATCCATGTAGATCTAACAAGGATCTAAGTATAAAACACATCTAGGGCTCATAAGTTGCAAAAGGTTTAAAAAGGAGTGGTATAGCTAACATATACTTGCAAATCTTGTACAAAAATGATATAAATATTATATTAACTTGGAAAAATTATGAAAATGGGTGTTGACAACTTACTTGAAGTATTAGTGGTGTTTTGATGGTGAAAACCTAAGTAATCCTTGAGTTTGTATTGCAAAACCCTTATAGGAATACTAGTATAACTTGTTTATGTAATAATCTTGCAAAGTTGATGATCCTTTCTTGTTTTCTTGATGAGGCCGAGCACAAGAGGGGGAGGGAGATGAGAGAAATCTTGCTAGTTACTTGAAGTTTATGTGTGAAGGTTATGTAAAAAAAATGAGTTTAAACATATATATTAGACAATTAGATAAGTATCCATTTAATGAGATGTGATAAGTTGCAATTTTTGAGGGCTTGGGGGGGTGTGAGGCCGGCGCACAAAGGAGGAGGGGGGGGGTCCCCTTTGTTAAAGATCTTGTAATGATTATGTATGTTTATGTGTTGATTTAATTAGTTTTAGGTGTAGTCGGGTACCGCGTTTGCTAGAAATAAAATTTAACGGAGTTAGTCGGGACTTGACGAAGTCATAAAAATTACAAAAATATGTTGGGTACAAATATTGGGTGTTCGGGTAATTATTGTTTAGTTTTTACGTAAACCGTCGTAATTATATTAAATGTACGATATAAATTAAATAAATTCGCAAAATACCGGGTAAATGAATTTTATAATTTTCTTGATGTTAAAATGAGTATAAAAATATATCGGGACCATCGTGGGGATTGTCGGACGTGTTAGTCACATTTATCGATCGCGCGTTAACGTTTTAATTAAAAGTAATTATACGTAAAACGTCAAATGTAACAAAAATATTAATTTGATAAACCTACGAGTGGAATAGTATGAAAATGTAAATATGATGATATGCAGACTATTACTAGCCCGTATGCAATGATCCTACTGATGATGCATAAATTTTGCAGCTAACCCAAACCGGTTACGCTGAAATGAATGATGAATGATGGACATGAATGGTGATTTGTCGAGGTTAGGAAAGTGACCTGAAATTACGGGTTGTGACAGTCGCCCCTCCAAAAGGGAATTCAGTCCCTGAATTCAATTGTTGTTGGTTTCGGAGGCAGGCTCGGGAAAAAGGTGTGGATACTTGCGTCGCATTTGGTCTTCTCGTTCCCAAGTAAACTCGGGTCCTCTTCGAGAATTCCAGCGGACCTTCACGATAGGAATTCGACTCTGCTTCAATTGCTTGACCTCGCGGTCCATGATTTCTACAGGTTCTTCCACAAAATTAAGCTTGTCATCTAGTTGAATTTCTTCAAGTGGAATAACGGACGACTCGTCGGAAAGACACTTCTTGAGGTTTGAAACATGAAATGTGTTACGAACTCTGCTGAGTTCTGGCGGAAGTTCAAGCTTGTAGGCTACCGGACCAATCTTTTCCAGAATCTTGAATGGCCCAATGTATCTCGGGTTCAGCTTCCCGCGTTTCCCAAATCGGATCACGCCCTTCCAAGGCGAAACCTTCAACATGACTTTATCTCCAACTTGAAATTCCAATGGTTTGCGTCGAACATCTGCATAGCTTTTCTGTCGACTTCTAGCTGTTTCGAGCCTTTCTCGAATTTTAACAATCTTCTCGGTTGTATCTCGTACCATCTCTGGACCGGTTAATTGTACTTCACCAACTTCGGCCCAACACACTGGGGACCGGCATTTACGACCGTACAATGCCTCAAATGGTGCGGCCTTTATGCTCGAATGATAACTGTTATTATAAGAAAACTCGATTAATGGCAAATGGTTAGCCCAACCATGTCCAAAATCAATCACGCACGCCCTGAGCATATCTTCTAATGTCTGAATCGTCCTCTCACTCTGACCATCGGTCTGAGGATGATAGGCAGTGCTCATGTCTAATTTGGTGTTGAATGCATTTTGTAGTGACTTCCAGAAATTTGAAGTAAAACGACTATCTCTGTCGGAAATGATGGAGACTGGTGCACCGTGCTTTGAGACTATTTCCTTGACATAAAGTCTAGCGAGTTGGTCCATGGAATAAGTCTCTCTAATCGGTATGAAATGGGCTGATTTGGTGAGACGATCTACTATAACCCAAATAGCGTCGAATCCACCTGAAGTCTTAGGAAGTTTAGTAACAAAGTCCATTGTAATACGCTCCCATTTCCATTGAGGAATCTCTGGCTGTTGAAGTAACCCTGACGGTTTTTGATTCTCGGCTTTCACTTTAGCACACGTAAGACATCTGCTAACATACCTCGCGATCTCTGCTTTCATATCGGGCCACCAATAAAGTTGCTTGAGATCCTGATACATCTTATCAGAACCTGGATGAATAGAGTACTTCGACTTGTGCGACTCATGCATAATCAACTCTCGTACTCCACCATAAAGGGGTATCCAACTTCTGTCCTTGAAGCATAACACTCCATCGGATCTCTTTACAAATCCATTCTCGCTCTCGGGCATACCATAAATCTTCTCGTGTGGTCGGTTTTCTTCTTTGAGTGCTTCAATCTGAGCCTCTAAGATCTTTGATGGTAAAGGTGAAATAATTGTCATTCCCAATGACCTGACCCTCAAAGGTTTGGGTCGTTCTTTCCTGCTAAGAGCGTCAGCTACAACATTAGCTTTTCCCGGGTGATATCGGATCTCACAATCGTAGTCACTAAGCAACTCTAGCCAACGACGTTGCCTCATATTGAGTTCCTTCTGATCAAGTATATGCTGTAAGCTCTTGTGATCGGTAAATACCACACACTTGGTGCCATAAAGATAGTGCCTCCAAATCTTGAGTGCGAAAACTACAGCACCCAACTCCAAATCGTGCGTAGTGTAATTCTTCTCATGTTTCTTAAGCTGACGTGACGCATAAGCAATCACTTTCTCGTTCTGCATTAACACGGCTCCAAGCCCTTTGTGGGATGCATCGCAATATACCACAAAATTTTCAATTCCTTCTGGTAGTGCTAAAATCGGCGCGCTACAAAGCTTCTGTTTCAACAACTGAAATGCGGACTCTTGCTTATTTCCCCATTCGTACTTTTGATTCTTCTGTGTCAACTTGGTCAGCGGCTTAGCTATCTTGGAAAACCCTTCAATGAACCTCCTGTAATATCCGGCAAGTCCTAAAAATTGGCGAATTTCTGTCGGAGACTTGGGTGTAGCCCAATCTTTAACTGCCTCAATCTTTGCTGGATCAACTTGTAGTCCTTGACTATCAATGACATGACCAAGAAATTGAACCTTTCGTATCCAAAAATCACACTTAGAAAATTTGGCATACAATTGCTCCTTCTTGAGCAGTTCTAGAATCGTTCTGAGGTGTTCTTCATGCTCTTGCTTACTCTTGGTATAAATTAAGATGTCGTCGATGAATACAATCACAAACTTATCAAGATACGGCTTACACACCCTATTCATGAGGTCCATGAATACCGCAGGTGCGTTAGTTAATCCGAACGGCATCACTTGAAACTCATAGTGTCCATAACGTGTTCTAAATGCGGTCTTCGGGACATCCTCCTCCCGAACTCTAAGCTGATGGTAACCGGATCTCAAATCAATCTTGGAGTAATAACTAGAACCTTGCAACTGGTCGAACAAATCGTCAATCCTAGGGAGTGGATAACGATTCTTCACCGTCAACTTGTTCAGTTCTCGGTAGTCAATGCACATCCTGAAAGATCCATCTTTCTTCTTCACAAACAAAACCGGTGCTCCCCAAGGCGAGGAACTCGGTCTAATGAATCCCTTGTCCAGTAATTCTTGTAATTGGTTCGACAACTCTTGCATTTCGGAAGGCGCTAAACGATACGGTGCTCTTGCAACAGGTGCGGCTCCTGGCACTAAGTCGATCTGAAACTCAACTTGACGCGTAGGTGGTAGTCCAGGTAATTCTTCCGGAAAAACCTCGGGAAAGTCCTTAACAATTGGCACATCTCCAAGTCGTTTCTCATCCGACTTCTTCTCAGTAATGTGAGCCAAAAATGCATAACAACCTTTCTTGATGTACTTCGCGGTCTTGATGCATGATATAATACTAAGTCTAGTTCCACTTCGCTCTCCACGAACGACTAATGTCTCCCCATCACAAGGAAGATGAACAACCTTCTCATCACAAATAATTTTTGCACGGTGACGGGACAACCAATCCATGCCGATGACAATGTCAAAACTACCAAGTTCTACGGGCATAAGATCTATGTTGAATGGATGATTAAGGAAATTGATGGTGCAATTACGGAGAATTGTATTGGTGCTAACTAAAGACCCATTAGCTAGTTCAACTTGAAATGAAATGTCTAGTGCGGTTGGTGTAATGTTGAGTAAAGGTGCAAACGTAAGTGAAACGAAACTTTTATCGGCTCCCGAATCAAATAAAATAGAAGCATAACGATTATTGACAAGGAACGTACCCGTGACAACCTTCGGGTCTTCGCGGACATCATCTCCACCCATGACGTAAGCTCTCCCTCGAGCTATTCCTCCTTGATTCCTTACCTTCGGGCAATTGTTCCTAAAGTGTCCCACTTCTCCACAACTATAACACGTTGGCGGTGGATTCTGATTGTTTACCCCAGGAGCAGACCTACATCCATTAGCTTGATGACCAACTTTCCCACAATTTTGACAAGGCCTAGGGCAACCTCCCGGGTTATGATGCGTTTGGCACTTGTTACACTTTGGTAGAGTACCGGAGTAACCTTTCTTTTCTGTAGGACCAGCAGCATAGGCCTTTGCAGTCTCTTGCCTCTTGGGTGGTGGTTGGTTGGCGTTGTTACCTTGGTTGTTATCCCATTTCCTTTTGTTGTTGTTGTTATGGTTGGTGTTGTTTCGGTTATTGGAGTAGTTGTTGTTGTTCCGGTAATTGTTGGTGTTATTGTTGTTGTTACGGTTTCGGTTGGAGTTACTGTTGTTGTTGTTGTTGGCGGGTGTCACTTTCTTCAGAACTTGAGCTATGAGCTTTTGAGACATCCTGATTGCCTCATCAAGACTCAAGAGTTTGCGGATCAAAAGAAATCACATCACCACGGATGTTTTCGGGCAAGCCACCAATGAAATTCTCAACCAACTTTTCATTATCAGGCACCATAGATGGGCATAGAGCGGCTAACTCTTGGTACCTCCTAATATAAGTCTCGATATCATTCCCCACGGTTACCAGATCATAAAACTCTACCTCTAACTTCTTCACTTCGGTTCGTGGGCAAAACTTCTTAGTTACCAACTTTTTGAACTCGTCCCATGTGACCTTGTAAGCATTCTCCATCCCTATGGGCTTTGCATAGGAGTTCCACCATGATAAGGCTTGATCACGGAGTGTACTAACGGCAAACTTTACCTTGGAATCATCCGGACAGTTGCATAAGATAAACACGGATTCGGTATGTTCGAACCATCGAACCATGGCAGTAGCCCCTTCAGTACCCTTATACAAAGTAGGATCTCCACTCTTGAAATCCTTGTACATACATTTCTTTCCATTAGTCCCGTTGCTAGCTTCTCCCGATGTTTCAATCCAAGAAGCATCTTCGGCAGCTCTTGCGGCAACTGCGGCTCTTTCAATCTCTAGAGCTTCGGCTATACTATCCCTAACGAGCTTCCTGATAGCAGCTTGAGTCATATCTGGGGTAGCCGTTGCAGCAGCCTTGGATCTTGTTTTCCTAGGTGCCATAATTCTGGTACATCACAACAGAATACATCAACCACAATCATACTAGAAATGATTATCGCACAAAATATATACAACCACAACCTGTATGTATATAAACACAACATGTATAAATACAACCACGACATGTATAAATACAATGAAATCACGATGAGAACAACCACAACATGAAATTTCATAGAATAATCACAACACATGAATATCATACGTGAAAATTTCGGCCTACGTGGACCGATATCATAATAGCACAACCAAATCCTACATAGTAGAGTCATACTTGATACATTTGTTTGTACTACAACCAAAAGACAACAAGTTCATAACTATGTCCCACACCCCGGGACTAGGATAATAACAGTACAAGCTACATGATAAAGTCTAACACTAAGCACTCCCTGGTGCTCCACCTGGTCCACCTGGTCCACGCTTCCAAGTTTTGACCACTTTGGCCATGGAAATAGCAACCTTCTCCAGCTGCTCCACTCGCAACTGAAGATCGGTCTCTCTGCTCTGTGATGCAGTCAAAGCAGCTCTAACTGATGCCAACTCAATAGCCTGGCGGCGTAGCTCCTCCTGAGTCTGCTCGGCTCTGTCCCTAATCTCGGGTAACTCATCCCTCAACTGGTCAATCAACTCCTGATGCGCTAGCTGACGTGTCTCCAGTCCATGATAAGTCACATCAATAGAAACTCTACCCTGAACCAAATCCTCTACATCCTCCTCAACCACATCTAGTCGAGGCGCAAGGATCTCATCTACTCGGTAACTCAATCTAGCTAACTGCCCCTGCTGATCAGTCAGCTGGGCATCCAAGGTAAGAGCAGTGGGTACCCTCGCGGCAGCAGCCCGCGAGCTCTCTCCAATGTGGTAATGTGTAGGTGGTGGTAAATCTGAAATCTGAGTAGTGGGTAAGGCTGGGGTAGTGCATCTTGCACGCTTTTTAGGCGGCAAAGATAGAGCAGGTGAAGGAGTAGTAGCAGGTGTAGTAGTGGGTAAATCTGATGATGGTGGTAGTGTAGGAATGGCTGGTGTCCTGAATGTAGTGGTAACACGACGTACGCTCTTACGAGCACCAATGATCGTCTTGCGACGAGGAAACATAAGAACAGGTTCGGCTGGAACTGATGAAGTATGGGATGATGACTCTGTCAGAGGGCGGGTAACAAGAGGTGGTGCAATGGGTGAAATCTGAGGAGTAGGAGCAACCTCATCCTCGTAGAAAGCCTCGGTATCCTGTGCCAAAGGTGGTGAAAGTGGTGCAGGCTGAACAGGTGTAACCATGGGTATAGTGGAAGACATAGCGTCCTCAATGTCCACATCGGAAAGTATGATAATCGGGCGGGAGTTAGAAGACATATCTCTGGGGAAACAATGCAAAATGAAATGAATAACTCATGTAATGAAACTCATAAATAATAAATATGCACTTATGATGAAATGATAAGACGCTACCGTTGGGGTAGTTATAGTCTAGGGTATGAGGACAGCCTAGTTCGCTATAACCATTGCTCTGGTACCAATCTGTCACACCCTGAATTTACCTGTTAATGGCAGCGGATATGAATACCTTGGTGTGACTTTCATGGCGTCTCATACAATGGATATATTGAACGACCTAAAGTGTCGTTTTGAAAATACACGTTTGATCATAATTAAAATCAGAGTTTACAAAACATAGGTCCCAAATGATGTTGCAAGTTTATAACAAAACCATAGTAGATCAAACGTTACATAAGTGCATGAAAATGAGTGATGCAAGTCGACCCCGCGACTCCAAAATAGCCAAATGCATGTCCACACGCTAGCTAATTACCTGAAAATACATTGCTAAAAACGGTCAACATAAAGTTGGTGAGAGATCATAGGTTTAATAAAATGAAGGTATACGATAGCCACAAGTATAAAGTGTATGACATAAGTCACATAAAAATGGTGTACAATAGACTTAAGCTCATGACCCCGAAACTATGACTGAATCTGTGGTGCCCCTCAGAGTGTTTTGCCAGGCACTCTAATAAAAAGACATGAAATGCATCCGCTATCGGTTGTTGGTCAAAGCCAACACGGATGGAGGCGTCACCCTCGATAGATCTATCCACTCACTCTCGCTTACAGGTAAATTAACGGTTCATGATATAGGGGACTTTCATATGGCAACAAGGTAACTTAATCTATGTACAAGGAATTTGATACTAGGGCTCGCATATAAAAATGGTTGCAATGTATTCTCCCCCGTGGGATTTGAAATGAAATAATAAATTGAAAAACGGGGCTATGAAAACTCACCTGAAGTGATGATACAACAATGCTATGAAATCGGAATACTTGGAATAACAAGGCGCGAACACTAGCCGCTACCTAAAATGAATATGCATAATCTACTTAGATTATGAGGCAATGTAGTGCATGTACATGTATATGTAACCTATGCCACTCGTACTTTGAAAATAATAGTTATCGTTAATATGTAAGGTCCTTCCAAAACTTGATATAAATATGTTAACTTGTTTCGTCAAAACTAGTCATGTAATAAAGTGTATAAAACGTTCGCGTTAGTATCGGCGTTTTGAAAACATGAAATGTAATATGATAGTCGTGTTAATAAGTCTTTGATCGTACGTGTTCCAACGGGTAAGAATTGCGGTTCTCCATAGTTGTTATGTGAAAAATATAGTTTCTAGTACGTAAACATTTTCTAGTTAAAAAGCTGTCAAAATGAAAGGTATATTATCGATGTTTAAACGCGTGTATCTTGTTCGTTATTAGCTTGCTTTCGACGTTCTTTATATCCGTGGGTTCGTATAAACATGTACTAATATATTTTCTGTAGCTCGGGTCATCTAGGTCACGTTAAACGCCTCAGTTTGTCCGTCGAAAGTCGTGTAACAGCATGTTATTTTCTGAAAATTAGTTTTCGTCGTTAAACTTTGAAAAATCATATCTCCTTCGTTATTAACTCGTTTTTATCCCCGTTTTCGGCCACGGCTTCGTCTCGGAATGTATTTTCTAAATATTTGGCCAAAAATTATCTCACACCTACTGATTTTCCCACGTTTCATTTTTGAGGACAGTAGGTTATGTATACTTGTTAAAACTTGATTTTCTAGTTAGTAACTTGTCCAAAAATGTCACAAACCACAACCAATCATTCTAAAACTTACCATATATCTTTTTAAGGTGTCAAGGGTCCTAAACATCATCATCCATGTAGATCTAACAAGGATCTAAGTATAAAACACATCTAGGGCTCATAAGTTGCAAAAGGTTTAAAAAGGAGTGGTATAGCTAACATATACTTGCAAATCTTGTACAAAAATGATATAAATATTATATTAACTTGGAAAAATTATGAAAATGGGTGTTGACAACTTACTTGAAGTATTAGTGGTGTTTTGATGGTGAAAACCTAAGTAATCCTTGAGTTTGTATTGCAAAACCCTTATAGGAATACTAGTATAACTTGTTTATGTAATAATCTTGCAAAGTTGATGATCCTTTCTTGTTTTCTTGATGAGGCCGAGCACAAGAGGGGGAGGGAGATGAGAGAAATCTTGCTAGTTACTTGAAGTTTATGTGTGAAGGTTATGTAAAAAAAATGAGTTTAAACATATATATTAGACAATTAGATAAGTATCCATTTAATGAGATGTGATAAGTTGCAATTTTTGAGGGCTTGGGGGGGTGTGAGGCCGGCGCACAAAGGAGGAGGGGGGGGGGGTCCCCTTTGTTAAAGATCTTGTAATGATTATGTATGTTTATGTGTTGATTTAATTAGTTTTAGGTGTAGTCGGGTACCGCGTTTGCTAGAAATAAAATTTAACGGAGTTAGTCGGGACTTGACGAAGTCATAAAAATTACAAAAATATGTTGGGTACAAATATTGGGTGTTCGGGTAATTATTGTTTAGTTTTTACGTAAACCGTCGTAATTATATTAAATGTACGATATAAATTAAATAAATTCGCAAAATACCGGGTAAATGAATTTTATAATTTTCTTGATGTTAAAATGAGTATAAAAATATATCGGGACCATCGTGGGGATTGTCGGACGTGTTAGTCACATTTATCGATCGCGCGTTAACGTTTTAATTAAAAGTAATTATACGTAAAACGTCAAATGTAACAAAAATATTAATTTGATAAACCTACGAGTGGAATAGTATGAAAATGTAAATATGATGATATGCAGACTATTACTAGCCCGTATGCAATGATCCTACTGATGATGCATAAATTTTGCAGCTAACCCAAACCGGTTACGCTGAAATGAATGATGAATGATGGACATGAATGGTGATTTGTCGAGGTTAGGAAAGTGACCTGAAATTACGGGTTGTGACAGTAATGTTTTTAAGTTATGAATAAAAGTTTTCTATTTTGTATGTATACGTTTTTGTATTTATATTTTTAAATTTACGTTTTTAATTGTGTAAGTATTAAAGAAAAAAAAAAGGAGTTAAGGTGAAGATGTGTTTTCCTTGACGAGTAAATGGTGAAGTGAGGTGAAGGGGAGTGAGAGGAGAGAGAAAGATAACGTGACGCTGATGTGTATGGTGAAAAACTTGTATCCTTGTGGGTTACATTTTCTGAGACCTTACATCACTCTCAGATACTATTATTGTATGCGTCAGGGTCATAGCTTCGACGCCATGGCTATAACTTCATTATGATATACAGAGGCTTAATATTTCAAATTCAATCACCAACGGTAAACAACGGTTGAAACGAGATACAGAAACTCACCATTCGATCGCACGTCGGGCGTCTCTAAACAGGAAATAGGATACAGAAGACACCACCTACAACCAATTTAGACTCCAAAGAACACCTCCCTATTTGCCAAAATAGGAATAGCAATGGAAAATTTTGATTTCTCAAAAGAGAAGTTTTTGTATTTTTTTATCACTGAATGAAAAACTTCCATCCTTTGGTGGTTGCATACAAAAAGAAAACAAATAACTGACTAAGCCACTACCTCTAAAATTAAGGAAACATTACTTGAATAAAATAAAAGAAAATAAATGAGAAAAGAAAATGTTCATGAATGGGAAATAACGTGATAGTGGCTGAATTGATGCATAGTTGTTAGGTGTTGACTTTGACCAAAGTAACCCATGAAGCTTGGGCTGGACTTTCACCCAGATCAGTTTCGTGCAATTGGTTTTCCACTTCAACAGCTACTTTATTTGAGTTTGGAGACGTGGACCTATCATTCTCGCCATCTTGAAAAGAGTTTGTCCTCAAACTTGGTATAGGATCAGCTGGGTCATAATAGGGTTGTAGATCAGCAATGTTGAATGTAGCTGAAACTCCAAAATCACCATGTAACTCAACCTTGTAAGCGTTGTCATTAACCTTAGAAAGGATCTTGAACGGACTGTCTGATCTGTCATTAAGCTTCGAGCGTCTCTTGGAAGGAAACCGTTCCTTGCGAAAGTGAATCCACACGAGATCACCAGGGTGAAACACAAGGCTGCAACGTCCTTTATCAACCCGTTGCTTAACCTGTTCGTTCATCTTGTTGATGCGCTGCTGAACCTTATCATGTAGTGCTTGAATATCGGTAACCAATTGGTTCGCTTCAGGACTAAAACGGTGAGTGATGTCGACCACAACTAAGTCAATAGGAGCACAAGGATTACAACCATAAACAACCGTAAAAGGACTAAAACCTGTAGTCTTGTGAGGAGCTCGATTGTACGCAAATTCAGCATGTGCAAGAAGATCGTCCCACTGTTTGATGTTTGTCTTGATTAATGATCGCAAGAGAGCCCCCAAAGTGCAATTGGTAACTTCGGTTTGTCCGTCAGTTTGAGGGTGGCTGGAAGTACTGTATTTCAGCTTTGTACCCAACTTCTTCCACAACGTCACCCAAAAATGACTTAAAAACTTCACATCACGATCGCTGACAATTGATTTTGGTAACCCATGCAGACGAACTATTTCCTGAAAATATAGATTAGCAACTTGAACGGCATCGTATGTTGTATGGCACGCAATAAAGTGTGCCATTTTGGAGAATCGATCAACGACAACGAGAATGGAATCCTTGTGGCGTCGGGTACAGGGCAACCTGGTGATAAAATCTAAACTTACATCCTCCCAAGGTGCATTCGAAACAGGAAGAGGCATGTATAACCCATGTGGTGCAGAACGACTTTTAGCCCGGTGGCATGTGGCACATCGCCGAATCAAGTGGTCAACATCGCGAGCTAATTTTGACCAGAAGAAGTGTTGTTTGAGCATCATTGTTGTTTTTTCGGTCCCAAAATGCCCCGCCAACCCATCTTCATGTACCTCTTTGATCAAGGATTCCGAAGACTGACCTTGGGTATACAAAGCCTTATACCCTTGAAAAGAAAACCATTTACTACTTGGAAGTCGCCTACTGCTCTAACTTGACAACGAGTGAACAACTCTCCAAATTCCAAATCAGTAGAATAGCCATCTTTAATGGCATCAAGACCAACAACCTTGGGGCATAAAGTTTGTAGCAATAAAAATTTGCGAGATAGTGCATCTGCACCTTTATTAAGCTTTCCAGATTTGTGCTTAATGGTGAAAGTGAAAATTTGCAAAAACTCAACCCACTTAGCATGTCGCGGTTGTAATTTGTGTTGACCTTGAATGTACTTTAGAGCTTTGTGATCGGAATGTAGGATGAACTCTTTTGATATCAGATAGTGTTGCCAATGTTCGAGCGCCCGAACAATTGCATAAAATTCCTTATCATACGTAGAATACCGACGCTTTGCATCGTTAAACTTTTCACTAAAGTATGCTAACGGACGACCACGCTGAGTAAGAACAGCGCCGATTCCCACACCTGATGCGTCACATTCGACCTCAAAAACTTCATCAAAACATGGTAAAGCAAGGACCGGTGTCGAAGACAATTGGCGTTTCAGCTCTGCGAAAGCAAATTGGGCCTGTTCGTTCCATTCAAAGTGCTTCAGTTTAGTTAATTCAGTCATTGGGGCCACTAGTGTGCTGAAATGTCGAACAAAGCGGCGATAAAACGAAGCCAAGCCAAGGAAGCTTCGAATTTGTTGTATTGAGGTAGGAGTAGGCCAATCTCGGATCGCCTGCACCTTTCTGTCATCTACTCGAATCCCATCTCCTGAAATTAAATACCCCAAAAAGGTGACCTGTGGAGAGAAAAACTCACATTTTTCTTGGTTACCAAATATCTGTTCTTGCGCCAAAACTTCAAATAATTGTTGTAGGTGATCATGATGTTCCTGTTCAGTCCGGCTATAAACCAAAATATCATCAAAATACACAACAATAAATCGGCCCAAAAATGGTTTAAGTACGTGATTCATCAGTCGCATAAAAGTGCTAGGCGCGTTTGATAAACCAAAAGGCATGACGAGCCATTCATATAAACCGTCTTTAGTTTTGAATGCCGTTTTCCATTCATCGCCTTCAAAGATTCGAATTTGATGGTACCCACTACGAAGATCAACTTTAGAAAAGACTTGGGATCCATATAATTCATCGAGCATATCATTCAATCGCGGAATCGGAAATCGATACTTAATGGTGATCTTATTAATAGCTCGACTGTCACAACACATCCGCCACTCTCCATTTTTCTTTGGTACCAGTAGAGTAGGAACAGCGCATGGACTAAGGGACTCTCGAATGAGTCCTTTAGACAAAAGGGCATCCACTTGTTTTCGGATTTCCGCTGTTTCTTGAGGGTTCGACCGATAGGCGGGTTTATTAGGTAGTATAGAACCGGGAACGAGATCAATCTTATGTTGAATTAATCGAAGTGGGGGTAAACCAGATGGTATTTCAGCAGGGAATACCTTGGAGTAGGCTTGGAGTAAGGGTGAGAGTAATGGGTGGAGTTCACAGGAGGATTGGCTAATGTCTTCATCGAGACTGAATAAGATCAATTCTCGGGTTTTGGTAAATTCAAACTGGTCTGCTTTCAAAAGAGTGGTTAGTGGTAATTGTTTCTTGGGTGGGCTCATGGGTGTCATGGGGGTGAGTGTTATTTTTCGTTGGTTGTGATTGAAAGAATAGGTGTTTAAGTACCCATCGTGCATGACCCGTTTGTCAAATAACCACGGTCGACCCAACAACACATGACAAGCATCCATAGGAATTACATCGCACCATACTGCATCCTCGTACTTCCTGCCAATACTTATAGATAATAATATTCGACTTGAAACTTTAAGTCCTTTACCTGGATTAAGCCATTGAATAACGTAAGGTTCCGGGTGGGGTTCTGGTGTCAAATTCAATTTTGAAATCAAGGTTTGTGAGGACACATTAGTATAGGGCTGAGCTTCGGGCCAAAACCGAACCGACCCGACCCGTCCCGACCTAGCCCGAAACCGAAAACTCTAAAAATGGTTGCCCGAATACCGAACCGAATAGGAATCGGGTCGGTTCGGTTATACTCGGGATAAGTCGGTCGGTTTTCGGGCCAATACACCACAACCCGAGAACATGAATTCAATCCATATATAATAAAAATTTCCGTAAAAAAAAAGACAAAAAAGAATCAACTTTGTGTGATCAAAAAAAAAAAAAAAAAAAGGTTACTGGTTAAAAAAAAAAAATACCTTACCCATTCATAGAAACTTCTTTGCTCTTTGACCCATAAGAAGTTCACGAATTCAATCCATACAATAAATACCTTACCCATTCATAAAAAAAGGTTACTGGTTAAAAAAAAATATCACAGGATATGCATCATCATCGATCTATAAGAAGTTCACATTCTTTTTTTTTCCGAACATAAAGACACAACAACAACAACAAAACTAAGAGACCTTGAAGCCTACACTCTTTGTTCTTCATTATTTATTCGGAGATGGAGATGAGACGATTGATTGGGAGATAGATAGATTTTTTTTTGGAAGTCAACTCTAATGCCACCGCTGTTAGTCTTGGGAGCTTGAAGCTAGCATATTCTTTTTTTTTTTCGAACATCCGCTGTTAGTCTTGAGGGAGATAGATCGATTTGGGAGATAGATGGAGAGGTGTAGATCTGAGTTATGTTGGAAGAGAGATAGGAGTTGGTACTTGGTAGTACTGAAAAAGTCAAAAAGGTGTATATATATAAAAAGGAATCGGGACACTCGGTTATACTCGGGATAATGTCGGTTTTTAACCCGACCCGACCCGAAACCGAATTTTAGTAAAAATTAAAACCGACTACCGACCCGAATTTCATTAATTCGGTATCGGGACACTCGGTTTCGGTCGGTTTTTCGGGATTTTTCGGTTTCGGTCGGTTTTGCTCACCCCTATCCACGAAATTAGTACAACTCCCTCCATCAATTATCAACGTACAAACCTTATTGGCAATGGTACATCGGGTGTGGAAAATGGCTTCCCGCTGTTGGTTTTCTTCGGATCGAATTGTACTACTCAAAGCACGTCGAACCACTAGAACTTCCCCTTCATCGGGTCCAAGAACATCTTCCTCTACAACATCAGGTTGAGGGAAAATGTCAGGATTGTCGGAATAGGGTGAGGTATCATCAAATGCTTCAAAGTCCGCCAACGTCACCATCTTCTTGTTTGGGCATTCAGAAGCGAAGTGTCCCAATCCCTGGCACCGGAAACATCTTCTGGGTAGTCTAGGTTGGGTGGTGGAGTTTTCAGTAGGATAGTTGGGCTTTTGTGGGGTGGTGGGTTTGTTAGTGGGTATAGGTTTAAGGTTTGGTCGAGTAATGGTGGCCTTACCTTTGATTTTGTGTTGTAAATCGATTTTATGGGCTAGCATGGATAATTCCTCCAATGTGGCATAAGGATAAAGTTCAACCACATTAGAAATATGAGTATCCAGTCCTCCCAAATATCGAACTAAGGTTTGCGGTTCGTCTTCGGGTAGGTCACACTTCATGATGAGATATTCAAATTCTCGGGTGTATTCTTCAGCGGATCGGCCCGATTGTTTGAGATTATGGAGTTGTGAAAAGTTGGCTTGGATATAATACGAAGGTAAATTTTTTTCTTTCATCAGCCGCTTCATCTTAACCCAGTCTTTCACTTTCCCTTTGCCTAACCGTTCTCGTTTGGTACAAACATTCTCCCACCACGTAGACGCATACTTCCTTAATTTCAATGCTACCAACTTTACTTTGTTCGCCTCTGTGGTTTGACGGTAGTCGAATACTCGCTCAACAGTTCTAATCCATTCCACAAATTCATCAGAATCTAATCTGCCATCGTACTCGGGAATATCAACCTTAATGTCGTTCGAATAAAAAGAACCAGAACCTGTTTTACTGCTGCTTCCCGATCCTCGTACCGAATGTTAATCTTCTTCACTTTCATTCCGATCTGACAGGTCGTTCTTGCGATTTACGGAAAGCTCTTTGATTTGCTCTTGCATAAGTTTCACCTGTTGAGCCATCTCCAATTTCTCAGCTTCTAAGGTTTCAATTACTTTCTTCAATTCAGCACTGCTTCGAGTATCCATAACGATCTCTTGAACCAAAATCTCTGATACCAAGATGATATACAGAGGCTTAATATTTCAAATTCAATCACCAACGGTAAACAACGGTTGAAACGAGATACAGAAACTCACCACTCGTTCGCACGTCGGGCGTCTCTAAACAGGAAATAGGATACAGAAGACACCACCTACAACCAATTTAGACTCCAAAGAACACCTCCCTATTTGCCAAAATAGGAATAGCAATGGAAAATTTTGATTTCTCAAAAGAGAAGTTTTTGTATTTTTTTATCACTGAATGAAAAACTTCCATCCTTTGGTGGTTGCATACAAAAAGAAAACAAATAACTGACTAAGCCACTACCTCTAAAATTAAGGAAACATTACTTGAATAAAATAAAAGAAAATAAATGAGAAAAGAAAATGTTCATGAATGGGAAATAACGTGATAGTGGCTGAATTGATGCATAGTTGTTAGGTGTTGACTTTGACCAAAGTAACCCATGAAGCTTGGGCTGGACTTTCACCCAGATCAGTTTTGTGCAATTGGTTTTCCACTTCAACAGCTACTTTATTTGAGTTTGGAGACGTGGACCTATCATTCTCGCCATCTTGAAAAGAGTTTGTCCTCAAACTTGGTATAGGATCAGCTGGGTCATAATAGGGTTGTAGATCAGCAATGTTGAATGTAGCTGAAACTCCAAAATCGCCATGTAACTCAACCTTGTAAGCGTTGTCATTAACCTTAGAAAGGATCTTGAACGGACCGTCTGATCTGTCATTAAGCTTCGAGCATCTCTTGGAAGGAAACCGTTCCTTGCGAAAGTAAATCCACACGAGATCACCAGGGTGAAACACAAGGTTGCGACGTCCTTTATCAACCCGTTGCTTGACCTGTTCGTTCATCTGGTTGATGCGCTGCCGAACCTTATCATGTAGTGCTTGAATATCTGTAGCCAATTGGTTCGCTTCAGGACTAAAACGGTGAGTGATGTCGACCACAACTAAGTCAATAGGAGCACAAGGATTACAACCATAAACAACCATAAAAGGACTAAAACCTGTAGTCTTGTGAGGAGCTCGATTGTACGCAAATTCAGCATGTGCAAGAAGATCGTCCCACTATTTGATGTTTGTCTTGATTAATGATCGCAAGAGAGCCCCCAAAGTGCGATTGGTAACTTCAGTTTGTCCGTCAGTTTGAGGGTGGCTGGAAGTACTGTATTTCAGCTTTGTACCCAACTTCTTCCACAACGTCACCCAAAAATGACTTAAAAACTTCACATCACGATCGCTAACAATTGATTTTGGTAACCCATGCAGACGAACTATTTCCTGAAAATATAGATTAGCAACTTGAACGGCATCGTATGTTGTATGGCACGCAATAAAGTGTGCCATTTTGGAGAATCGATCAATGACAACAAGAATGGAATCCTTGTTGCATCGGGTACGGGGCAACCCGGTGATAAAATCCAAACTTACATCCTCCCAAGGTGCATTCGGAACAGGAAGAGGCATGTATAACCCATGTGGTGCAGAACGACTTTTAGCCCGGTGGCATGTGGCATATCGCCGAATCAAGTGGTCAACATCGCGAGCTAATTTCGACCAGAAGAAGTGTTTTTGAGCATCATTGTTGTTTTGTCGGTCCCAAAATGCCCCGTCAACCCACCTTCATGTACCTCTTTGATCAAGGATTCCCGAAGACTGACCTTGGGTATACAAAGCCTTGTACCCTTGAAAAGAAAACCATTTACTACTTGGAAGTCGCCTACTGCTCTAACTTGACAAAGAGTGAACAACTCTCCAAATTCCAAATCAGTAGAATAGCCATCTTTAATGGCATCAAGACCAACAACCTTGGGGCATAAAGTTTGTAGCAATAAAAATTTGCGAGATAGTGCATCTGCACCTTTATTAATCTTTCCAGATTTGTGCTTAATGGTGAAAGTGAAAATTTGCAAAAACTCAACCCACTTAGCATGTCGCGGTTGTAATTTGTGTTGACCTTGAATGTACTTTAGAGCTTCGTGATCGGAATGTAGGATGAACTCTTTTGATATCAGATAGTGTTGCCAATGTTCGAGCGCCCGAACAATTGCATAAAATTCCTTATCATACGTAGAATACCGACGCTTTGCATCGTTAAACTTTTCACTAAAGTATGCTAACGGACGACCACGCTGAGTAAGAACAGCGCCGATTCCCACACCTGATGCGTCACATTCGACCTCAAAAACTTCATCAAAACATGGTAAAGCAAGGACCGGTGTCGAAGACAATTGGCGTTTCAGCTCTTCGAAAGCAAATTGGGCCTGTTCGTTCCATTCAAAGTGCTTCAGTTTAGTTAATTCAGTCATTGGGGCCACTAGTGTACTGAAATGTCGAACAAAGCGGCGATAAAATGAAGCCAAACCAAGGAAGCTTCGAATTTGTTGTATTGAGGTAGGAGTAGGCCAATCTCGGATCGCCTGCACCTTTCTGTCATCTACTCGAATCCCATCTCCTGAAATTAAATACCCCAAAAAGGTGA
Organism: Artemisia tridentata subsp. tridentata; assembly: GCA_021014915.2. NCBI lineage: Eukaryota > Viridiplantae > Streptophyta > Magnoliopsida > Asterales > Asteraceae > Artemisia > Artemisia tridentata. The sequence continues at coordinate 382,001,823 of CP139507.1, read as the reverse complement.
CCTGTGGAGAGAAAAACTCACATTTTTCTTGGTTACCAAATATCTGTTCTTGCGCCAAAACTTCAAATAATTGTTGTAGGTGATCATGATGCTCCTGTTCAGTCCGGCTATAAACCAAAATATCATCAAAATACATAACAATAAATCGGCCCAAAAATGGTTTAAGTACGTGATTCATCAGTCGCATAAAAGTGCTAGGCGCGTTTGATAAACCAAAAGACATGACGAGCCATTCATATAAACCGTCTTTAGTTTTGAATGCCGTTTTCCATTCATCGCCTTCAAAGATTCGAATTTGATGGTACCCACTACGAAGATCAACTTTAGAAAAGACTTGGGATCCATATAATTCATCGAGCATATCATTCAATCGCGGAATCGGAAATCGATACTTAATGGTGATCTTATTAATAGCTCGACTGTCACAATACATCCGCCACTCTCCATTTTTCTTTGGTACCAATAGAGTAGGAACAGCGCATGGACTAAGGGACTCTCGAATGAGTCCTTTAGACAAAAGGGCATCCACTTGTTTTCGGATTTCCGCTGTTTCTTGGGGGTTCGACCGATAGGCGGGTTTATTAGGTAGTATAGAACCGGGAACGAGATCAATCTTATGTTGAATTAATCAAAGTGGGGGTAAACCAGATAGTATTTCTGCAGGGAATACCTTGGAGTAGGCTTGGAGTAAGGGTGAGAGTAATGGGTGGTGTTCACAGGAGGATTGGCTAATGTCTTCATCAAGACTGAATAAGATCAATTCTCGGGTTTTGGTAAATTCAAACTGGTCTGCTTTCAAAAGAGTGGTTAGTGGTAATTGTTTCTTGGGTGGGCTCATGGGTGTCATGGGGGTGAGTGTTATTTTTCGTTGGTTGTGATTGAAAGAATAGGTGTTTAAGTACCCATCGTGCATGACCCGTTTGTCAAATAACCACGGTCGGCCCAACAACACATGACAAGCATCCATAGGAATTACATCGCACCATACTGCATCCTCGTACTTCCTGCCAATACTTATAGATAATAATATTCGACTTGAAACTTTAAGTCCTTTACCTGGATTAAGCCATTGAATAACGTAAGGTTCCGGGTGGGGTTCTGGTGTCAAATTCAATTTTGAAATCAAGGTTTGTGAGGACACATTAGTACAACTCCCTCCATCAATTATCAACGTACAAACCTTATTGGAAATGGTACATCGGGTGTGGAAAATGGCTTCCCGCTGTTGGTTTTCTTCGGATCAAATTGTACTACTCAAAGCACGTCGAACCACTAGAACTTCCCCTTCATCGGGTCCAAGAACATCTTCCTCTACAACATCAGGTTGAGGGACAATGTCAGGATTGTCGGAATGGGGTGAGGTATCATCAAATGCTTCAAAGTCCGCCAACGTCACCATCTTCTTGTTTGGGCATTCAGAAGCGAAGTGTCCCAATCCCTGGCACCGGAAACATCTTCTGGGTAATCTAGGTTGGGTGGTGGAGTTTTCAGTAGGATAGTTGGGCTTTTGTGGGGTGGTGGGTTTGTTAGTGGGTATAGGTTTAAGGTTTGGTCGAGTAATGGTGGCCTTACCTTTGATTTTGTGTTGTAAATCGATTTTATGGGCTAGCATGGATAATTCCTCCAATGTGGCATAAGGATAAAGTTCAACCACATTAGAAATATGAGTATCCAGTCCTCCCAAATATCGAACTAAGGTTTGCGGTTCGTCTTCGGGTAGGTCACACTTCATGATGAGATATTCAAATTCTCGGGTGTATTCTTCAGCGGATCGGCCCGATTGTTTGAGATTATGAAGTTGTGAAAAGCTGGCTTGGATATAATACGAAGGTAAAATTTTTTCTTTCATCAGCCGCTTCATCTTAACCCAGTCTTTCACTTTCCCTTTGCCTAACTGTTCTCGTTTGGTACAAACATTCTCCCACCACGTAGACGCATACTTCCTTAATTTCAATGCTACCAACTTTACTTTGTTCGCCTCTGTGGTTTGACGGTAGTCGAATACTCGCTCAACAGTTCTAATCCATTCCACAAATTCATCAGAATCTAATCTGCCATCGTACTCGGGAATATCAACCTTAATGTCGTTCGAATAAAAAGAACCAGAACCTGTTTTACCGCTGCTTCCCGATCCTCGAACCGAATGTTCATCTTCTTCACTTTCATCCCGATCTGACAGGTCGTTCTTGCGGTTTACGGAAAGCTCTTTGATTTGCTCTTGCATAAGTTTCACCTGTTGAGCCATCTCCAATTTCTCAGCTTCTAAGGTTTCAATTACTTTCTTCAATTCAGCGCTGCTTCGAGTATCCATAACGATCTCTTGAACCAAAATCTCTGATACCAAGATGATATACAGAGGCTTAATATTTCAAATTCAATCACCAACGGTAAACAACGGCTGAAACGAGATACAGAAACTCATCACTCGTTCGCACGTCGGGCGTCTCTAAACAGGAAATAGGATACAGAAGACACCACCTACAACCAATTTAGACTCCAAAGAACACCTCCCTATTTGCCAAAATAGGAATAGCAATGGAAAATTTTGATTTCTCAAAAGAGAAGTTTTTGTATTTTTTTATCACTGAATGAAAAACTTCCATCCTTTGGTGGTTGCATACAAAAAGAAAACAAATAACTGACTAAGCCACTACCTCTAAAATTAAGGAAACATTACTTGAATAAAATAAAAGAAAATAAATGAGAAAAGAAAATGTTCATGAATGGGAAATAACGTGATAGTGGCTGAATTGATGCATAGTTGTTAGGTGTTGACTTTGAGAAAAGTAACCCATGAAGTTTGGGTTGGACTTCCACCCAGATCAGTTTCGTGCAATTGGTTTTCCACTTCAACAGCTACTTTATTTGAGTTTGGAGACGTGGACCTATCACATTATTTACGGAGTTTTAATTTTCTTTTTCGTTTTTATATTGTCATGTGTGTCTTTGTGCAGTGTGTGTTTGTGTTTTTAAATGCGCTAATAGATTGAATGATGAAAAAGATTTTTTTTTTGTCTTTTTATTTTTTTGCATTTGATGAATTAGTAGTAATGAATCTTAGTCCTTATAAAAAATCTCATTCAATATAACAGTTTAGTCTTTATGTATGGGTTTTCTTTCATAAGCTTGTGATCTTACGTAATTAATTTGGTTTGTACTTTCTTTTAGTTAAATTATATACTGTTGTATGATTGTATCTACACTGTTCTTTTGATGACGTATTGCTCGAGAGAGAAAAAACAGAGAGACTACTATATAGCTAGTTCGAATCAATGTTAAGAACATGTATTCCGTAGCTTTCATGCATGTAGGTTCATCCATGCAAATATGCAAGTATAGAAAGCCGACATGCATGAAAAATAAAGGATTCCAAGTAATTAAACAAAACCAAAAGACAAAGAAAATGTGCAAGGAATTCGATCCTTAAAATTTGATGTGCATAGTATAATTCTTTCATGAGATACTAGCCTAGAACCATGATTACAAAGCTTGACTAGATTAGCAACAAACTAAAACTGGAGACCTATTACTATTTATTCCTAACTTGATGATAATCGATCATTTACCACAACACCCGGATGGTCATGATGTGCAAAATTAACTAAACTCTAAGTAACTGTATGCATGAGAAAACTTAGGATCATCGATGGTATCTTGATCAATCAGGGATGTGATTTCGACAAATAGGGCAACTTCGGTTATTGTTGGAAAGCCACTTCTTGATACAATAGGTATGGTACAAGTGGTTGCATGGTTCCACAACTCAAATCGTCTCCTTCTCTTTATACTCCTCCAAACATATCACACAATCATGGTCATTCTCGTTCTTGCACTTACTCCTCTCGTATTTTTGCTCCTTTACATTCTCAGGAAGAACAAAGTTATTTAACTTCTCATCCACTACATCAAGTTCGTCGTAATTTATCTCTAGTCTTACTTCGGGTACTACATTGTGGATGGTACCTCTAACTATAAATGGTGGATCTTCAAAGTGTGATCTTGTTATTGTAGCTTCGGAATGCTGCATATTCTGACTAGTGAGAGCTGACTGATCATCTTTGTTCTGTGACTTGCGATTGGAACAAAAATAACAAGAAGAGCATAATAGGATGATCAGGATCACGACCAGCAAGTCCGAAAAAACACAAATTAATCTTAGTATCGTATTTGATACCTGATCACACATGGTTTTGGATTGTGTGTTTAAGATCAACGACTGTGGTAATATATGATTATATATATTATTAACACTAACATTTATCAAGATTAATGGATAATGTTTGAATTGAAGTTCAAAAATAAAACAAGACTGCTAAGATGATAAACATACAAAAATCTATAACAACAAAACATTTTATGTAGCAAATAAAAGTGTTGAAATATATGAAAATTAATTAAGAGTTCACATTAAATTAAAATAAAGATATAAAATTTAGTAAAAACTATATCTATTAAGAAAAGCGTCTTTTTTAACACTCGCTTAAGCCTAGTGTCACATATTGTGTTTATACCTCTGTCCTTTGAGTATATTTCGTTGAAACTTACAATTGATGCACAACAACACAACTCTTAACTGTTAACGTGATCATTTGCAAATCACTGAATCATCGATTCAAAAGAACAGTATAAAAAAATCAGCTCTCTTAATCTACTAACTGCAATGCAACTAACAATCCAAGAATTGATGAAAATCTATACAAACCGATAAGTAAACAGTTTACTTAGGGATGGGATGTCGACAACTAGGGCAACTTCGGCTCAAGCTTAACCAAAGCTTAATGCAATCGGTATGAAACAAGTGGTTGCATGGTTGCACAATCCGAATCGTTTCCTTCCCTTGGAACTCCTCCAGGCATATTGCACAATCATGATCACAATTGTGATTCTCAAATTTATTCGTCTCGTAAATTAGTTCTTTCACGGTTTTAGGAAGAACATCACTATGTAACGCCTTCTTGTCCACCTCATCAAGGTTGACATGTCTTAACTCCGTTACCACATTGTGGATAGCACTTGTTGCTGCTCGAGTTTGCGGTATTCTTCCGGTTTCAATATCCTGCATGCGTTGTCCAGGTCGAGTTGCATTCCTTGGCTCCCCCGTGCACCCACAAAAAACCACCATGTACACTATACCTATCATTATCCATCCGAACATCTCCTCAGACGTCATAGCTAGCTGATCGATCAATTTGATTCTTGATGTTATGCTTTTCTTTTTTCTTTCCAATTGGTGTGTTTAAGATCAATGTTTGTGGTCATATATTAATATATATTTATACTAACACTAAAATTAAATTGATCAAGATTAATATATGGATATAATATAGTATGCGTTTGAAGTCCAAAAAACCAAGACTTTTAAGAAGATAAGTACATGCAAAGAAAATCTTATTTGATTATAATTATGAGTTTGATGATAAGAATTATATATTCGTTTGAATTTTTTATTATTCCATTTCTTTATAATGTCCGGCCTAAATATTAATTATTAATTTTCTAATAAAAAATAACGCATATATACACATATTGATTTAATAAACTTCTTTTATTTTCTTCATAATCCTTTCATGATTATTCTTGATTAATCCTTTCATTGGGTAAAAAAAATTAATTATAACGTAATACGGTACTATTTTAGTTTTACTAATTAGTAATTACATACCGAATATGTCCCGGCGCGCGTTCACTTGCTCTAAAAATATATATGTCAAACAGTAAATTTTTCAAACATGTCGATCGCCAAGTTAATTTAGTTTGGGCCATGTAAACACATATTGACTCGATTTTCCTCATGAAGTAGAAAAGATAATCTTGACGTAGATGTACTAAACGCGCGTACAATATGTTGGCAATTAATTACGTAGTAGTTGTTTAAAAGTTATGAGAGCCAACAAAATGCATGCCAAAAATCATATTCAATTCATTGGTGCATATAAACACAAGTACAAAAGTATAAATTTGTACTTCTATTTTTACCCCGCAAGATTTTATATATCATGGGTTAATGATCCCTGCTGCAAGCAGCAAAAACAATACCAGCTGTTCTCAACATTTCATGTGCTAATTACAACAAAAAAAGGGCAAATTGCACACAGTGAACTTCAAAGTGTTCTTTAGATAGAGAGTTACAACTCAAATTCTAAACCTCAAAGACATAAAAAGCATCGACAAGTTCATTGCAACTGTTGATTTCTTTTTTATGAGATAATACCACAGCAATGACAAAATTCACTCAATGGTCTCTCAATTAAGAGACTTGCAACCCAAATTCTCAAACACTACAAAAAAACAAGCCTTTCGGACGAGATTCTCGTCCCAAATCTGCAAAGCACGTCGACCCAAACGTAGAATGAGACGACATCTCGTCCCATTCTGCTAGTCCCTATTTTCTTGTCCCAAAAAAATTTGGTACGACATTGCTAGTGCAAAATGGGACGACATTTTTCCTGAGACCCACTACACAGTCAACTCTTAAATTACAAAATGGGACGACATCTCTTTGCAAATTTGGGACGATATTCTCGTCCCAATTATTTATTTATTTATTTTATTTATTTTTTAATACTTTCTTTACAGTTTTTAATTAAATAAGAAAATGTTTTTTAAAAACAAAATGGGACGACACAAAAAATAAATTTGGGACGAGATTCTCGTCCCAAATTGTTTAAATTATTTAAAATTAAATGCAGATGATGTGGTAGTAAAAAAAAAAATGGGACGACATTTACTTTGAAATTTAGGGACGACATTGTCGTCCCTATTTGTCCTGGATGCCCAAAAAAAAATGCAGCAGAACCTGCATTTTCAGATTTTTTCCGGATTTTTTTCCCCAAAAAATCTACCAAAACAAAACCTGTAATCAACCACAATCCGCAATACCAATTTGGCAATATGGTACAATACCAAATTACTAAACGATTCAATATATACCATGCATTCCTCAAATCCACGATAGCATTCGACAAATATGATACAAATTAAACTAACAATTAAGTCACAAATTTACTAATTTATAAGTTAACACAATATATACCATTCCTCAAATCCACGATAGCATTCGACAATATATACCATTCTTCAAAGTTACTAACAATTCATAAAGTTAATTAACACAAATAATAAGATCATACATCATCCCTACGCCTACTCCTAGTCCGACTCTTCGTAAGAACCCACATCCTCCGCCTCCTCCTCCGCCTGCTCATCCTCACCACTACTAGCATTATTATTCTCAGGAATGCGGCTCAAATGAGGATTATTTTGTAACATGTATTTGTTAAGGTCGGGTGACGGCATTGCATAATTAGCACTAGAACCCGGGTTAGAACTAGAACCCGGGCTTGTAGTAGAGTCAGGAAAGGTGGGACGATAACAATTGTCAAAAGAAGAATTATTATGGTTGGGAAAGGGAATAGGGCCGGGAAAAGGGGCGGGAAATGAAACAAGTGGGGGAAATGAGGGAAAGGAAACGGGAAATGGATTACCTTGGCTGTTGTAGTGGCTGAGAAACTGCCCCATGAAAGATTCGAAGGCGACTTTTCGAGCAAAAAAACCCGTCACCCTGTTGCCTAGACAATCTAGCCTCATTCTCGGCCACTTGAGCCCGTTGTTGCGCCTCTTGCGCTCGCCTCCTGAACAACTCTTTCTCTTCCGCCTCTCGCCTCAACACCTCCGACATATGCTGCCGAGTAACATATTCTTGTGCAACCGGCCGATGTGCGGACTTGGATGAAGCTTTGCCTATGCTCGGCATCATCCTGCCCCTGCCCGACATATTTTGCCGGTTGTCACTTGGAACTATTAGATCAAGTATTTCTTGCTCGGTCATTAACGGGTGTGTACCGGATTTAACTTGATCCCAAAGTGACTTCATCTCCATCTGTGTAAGTCTAAAAAAAAAAAAAAATGTTAAAAACAAGTAAGTTAAAAAAAATAAATAATAAATAAAAATAAAAAAAATAAATAAAAATTTGATCTTAATGACGCATGTTAAGAGATAAATTACTTACATAAGCTGTCTCGTTTTCTTTTGTTTTAAACACGCCCTTTCTTGAATGCTCCTTCCTCCATGTTTCGATGAGGTCTTCATTTTTCCCTACATTCTCAACCCTCTATACATACAATATAAAATAAATTAATAAGGAGCTATATATAAACAATATATAGACCTTTAAAAATCAAAAGAATTATAATGAGTCTTACATAATCGTTTCGTCCTTGTACGAACGATTGTCTCCCTTGGTGAGTTAGTATCTTGTTTTGTACTCGGTTTTCAGCATTTTTGGCAGATCTTGACATCCGTTCCGGTTGGGACCACCAGTCGACCAACGACTCCCATTCCTCTCGGCTTCTGTTAAGCCACATTTTGGGCGGCGGCGGCTGTTCCCTTGCCGTCGCGGGGTTCTCATGTGTATCAAAGTACTTAGACTTGATCTTGTTTTTATTTTTGCGGTATAGTAACCGCATCTGAAGCCTAAGCCCAAGAGTTACCCTTTCCCCCACCGTATATACACACTCCCCAACCGCCACTCGGCGCTCGTCGTTTAACCAAGGCGCGAGGTGGAAATAGCTCTGCAAATAAATATACGCATTTAAATAAACAAACAATTTAAATATAACACGCATATCTAAACGGTCGATAACAATAAAAATAGAAATAAAATAAACAATTAATACCTCGAGTGCGGGAAATATATGAGCCTTAAAAGGCTCTGGAATCTGTTCCCACTCGCAGTCAAGGGGAAGTGGCTTAACTTGTTCCCCGATAAGACTACTCAACTGCGGTGCATACGTGCCTACAAGCGAGAAGGTGCCTTGATCATCGTAATCAAAGCTGATCGGCAAAGGCTGATTATTATTCTCTTTAAGCGCCCTCCTTAAGGCCCGATTTGAGGTCTCACCCGCAATCATCGAACCTACAAATATAAGTTATTGAGTCGTGAAAATACAAGTAAAAAAATTTAGTTTTATCAATAAAAAATGTAAAATAAAAACCACAATTTCTTACCTGCGCAATAGCCCGGCGTAGTAAAATAGGGCTGTCTTGGTGGATCACCACCAGCATCCCTGCCGTGTGATCTAGGAGCTACACACGCCATCTGTACAATTACAAGTACAAGAACACACAATTTCGTGGACCAATTAATACTAATACACACATTCATGTAAATATACACATTTAAACATAACATAACAATTTCATTCAAATAAAAGTTACACGTTTAAACATATAGTAACAATTTCATTCAAATTACAAATTAAGAACAATTGTCATCATCCGAATCATCGCTAGATAAAACTTCTTCAACAACAGTCGTGGGGTTCACTTCATCATCATCAGACACGTCAACATCATCATCATCAAGGACATGAGCAATGACATCATCTTCATTATTAATAAAATTAGCATCTTCTTCTGCATCATCTGGTGGGCGTCCACTTTTGTTGAATCATCATTTACACTCAAATTCGCATACTCCAAACCAGTCAAACCAACAGACAATGAAACATCTGATGAACTGCTGCCATGTATAACATCTTGATCAGAATCTACCACATCCCGATGCCAGATCTTCCGATGATGAACATCTTCGACGACCTTCCAATGAGGTGGTCGTCTAGCAGGGTCTTCAAGGTAGAAGACTTGTGTTGCTTGTGTCGCAAGAATGTATTATTGATTTCTAAAAGCATCCTTATCAGTCAAAATATGATGTATGCCACGTTCAATGTAAGAACGTCTAGAGCGTGCCGTAGGGTTATTAGGGTTACGGGTGTCGAACCATTTACATCGGAACAACACAACCTTTCGGTTGCCCAAATAAGTGAGCTCCAGAATTTCTTCCAGTTGACCATAATACATTTCTCCATCAGGCCCGGATGTTGAAACTCCACTACATTGAGTGGTATGAAGTATATCGCGCTCATGCACCAAAAACTTCACACTGTTAACTATGCAAGCGGGGTATGTACTTGCACGAGATGAAGGTCCACATGCCAAAGAGAGTAACTCGGGACTACAGCTTGGGTCTTTTGCCACGCTCTTTTCACGGATCTACGAAAGAGATACAAACAGATTCAGATGAGCAAAAACCCTAGACTACAAGGTAATATATCTAATGTGTTTACCTTGTGATTGAACCAGGGAGGAAAACTTGTTTCCACGGTATTGTTAGGAAATTCACTGCAAAAGTTCATGATATTAGAATAAGTCATTGAAAACAAATAACTTAGGAAAAAAAAAGGTTCTTCAAAATATAAAAAAGAAGAAACATACTCTTTGTACGCTTGGATGTCTGCGTCGATTTCAGGACTGTTGTTAAGTACAAACCATACAACTGCCTGCATAACATCTGGCTCCATCCGAGTATCTACATCTCTACCCACCGGTTTGCATACTGACTGGAACACCTGAAATTTATCTGGTTGTTCAGGTGCACCGTCGTCATTTCTGTCAAGACGATTAAATCTCGTCTCGACATCATTAAGATAACGCGAGCAGAAAGTTAATGCTTCTTCTGCAACATAACCCTCCGCTATAGAACCTTCAGGCCTGGCTTTTTTTCGGACATAGTTTTTCAGCTTCTTCATGTATCTTTCAAATGGATACATCCACCTGTAGTAAACAGGGCCACCTAGAATAGCCTCTTCGGGTAAATGTATAACCAAATGAATCATTATGTCAAAAAAAGCAGGAGGAAATATTTGCTCTAAATTAATCATAACATCGATCATTTGTTTTTTAGCTTTCTCCATGTCCTGCTGCATCAAATTTCGAGCACAAATCTGCTTAAAGAATAAGCAGAGCTCGATTAATGGGGGTGAAATGTCTTTGGGTAAGTATTACTGAACTCCATAAGGAAGTAACCGCTGCATCATTATATGACAGTCATGAGATTTTAGGCCCGTTATGTTGTTATCGTCAGCGGTCACTTTTTTCTTGAAGTTGGATCCAAACCCATCGGGTAGTCTAACTCCTTTGATGAATTTACAAAACCGTTTTCTGTTTTCTGGTGTGAAAGAGTACTTTGGATGAGGCTTATCGAACTTCCCGTTTCCTTTATCAACGAGCCACAACTCCTTTCGAACTCCCAGAGTTTTCAAGTCTTGCCTTGCCTTTAGCGTGTCTTTGGATTTGTCGTTCATTAACAAGGTATTAAGCACACTCTCAAACACGTTAGTGTTTTAGTTGAAGAACGGGCCAATACTCCAGTTCGTAGAAGATAGAACGCTTACTCCAATTCAATTCGATTTCTCGATTAGGTTTAGGGTTATTTTTAACAATAGGTGGATGTTTCCCCGAGACACGTTTAAAGACTTTACTAATTTGAATCATGATTTCTTCATTGGTAAAGTTTCTAGGAGGATGCTTCTTTTCAGGTTTACCATGGAATTCGTTATGTTTCCTCCTCATTGGATGGTTTACGCGTAAGAATCTTCTATAACCAACATAAGCGATTTTATTCTTCACAGGAAGCGATGGAGTGTCCTGATTACATGTTGGGCATGCATAGTAGCCTTGTCCACTCCACCCAGATAAACTACTTCGAGCTGGAAAGTCATTTATGGTCCATAAAACCGCCGCTTTCATGTTGAAATGAGTACCCGTAGCAGCGTCTAAAGTCCACACACCTTTCCATAACTCTTGGAGTTCTTTGATCAAAGGCTGCAAGAAAACATCAATGTCCTTTGCAGGTGATTTAGGGCCGGGAATTAAGATCGTCAACATTAAAGAAGTCTCTTTCATACACATCCACGGGGGTGTGTTGTATGTTGTCAATATGACCGGCCACATGCTGTAACTTTGACTCATGTTGCCAAACAGATTGAAACCATCAGCAGCCAACCCTAATCGGACGTTTCTAGGGTCACAAGAAAACTCGGGTTTCATTATGTCAAAAATTTTCCATGCTCTACCATCACACGGGTGATTCATCTTACCGTTTTCCTTAGACTGTCCAGTAGCATGCCAAGTCATCCACTTTGCGATGTGTTTTGTGTTGAACATACGTTGTAGTCTAGGTTTTAACGGAAAGTAACGCAACACCTTGCTGGCAACTTTCTTCCCCTTTTTCTTTAGGTTTTTTCATCTACTCGCGTTGTAGATTGGACAATTATTCAGACTTTGTTCTCATCTGATCCCCAAAATAAAAAACAATCATTTATACAAGCATGGATCGATTCGTATCCTAACCCGATATCTTTGTATGTCTTCTTGATTTCATAGTATGACGGTGGGAAATTGTATCCTTTCTTAGAGGGACATGCCTTTTGCAAAAGAGCTAGAATCATGTTAAACCCTTTATCAGGTATTTTACATAAGACCTTGATGTGCGAAAGCTCTGACGTAAAGTTCAGTGCAGTCATATCACAACCTGGGTACAAAATTCTTTGTGGGGTGTCAAAAGCCTGGTCACCTAAAACCAACTGGTTTGGGATGTGCCGAGAAGAAAGCCGTTACATGGAAAAGGCCCTTTTGATCCTTAGATTTCAAGATTCCCGGTGAATTAATATTTGACTTAAATAAATAACAACTATAATAATTTCGATTTCTGTGATCAAACTTAAGAAAACGAGCACACTTACCAAACTTATAGAATAATCGGGGAGTGAAAAGTTTACAAGTTACATTCATGAGTAGCGTTAGCATCTTAACTTGTATTTAACAATGATTTCGTTTTTAAGCTTGGTTTGGGGACTTGTGAAAAATCAGGGACGATGAATTTTATCCGTATGGTCACTTCTTTATGAGTTGTGTTTCCTACTCCGTGATCCTAAAAGTTATTGTGAAATAATGAAAGTCAACAAACCGTCGCCAAGAGAAAAATACAAAAATAGAATAAGTGTGAATAAATTGGAAAAACGGGGCGTTTTTAGAACTTTTGATTTCTTAATCTCTTTTAAATATTTTGCTACTTTTCAAAGTTAGTAAAAAGAGGTTTGAAATTTTTGGTTTCAAAAGCGTGAGTTGATAACATTGCGTGAGGACACGACAATACCTTAGTCTGGGGGATTTTGGTATGTGTTAAATTACACATACCTTTTACCTAATAAAACGGACCAAATAGACCAAAAACTAACCAAATATGCCAAATATATTTAGTTTTTATGTTATGCATGTGCAGGTACGGATATTGAGAAAAAGGACAAAAAGAAAGACAAAATAGACAAAAATCGAGCACGAGATTGGAAAGAGCACGAAATTACAGGGTCAACGATAATTTCATTTGGAGCATCGAGGCGAAATACGGAATTGTGAATGACTAAACGAATCCGAACGATGATTAATGCCAAATTTATTTGTTAAATTCGGGCCAGCCATAAAATTCATTTGAAGCCCACCAAGTCAAACTCAGCCCAACATCTATACTCGGCCCAATGCTCGAATTGTATTTCACCATACATGGCCATGTGGCCCAACTTGGAAGATAAAGACAAGGCAGGGAATGAAATCTTATAATATTCAATGAAATGAAATGGAATTTAAGTATATATTGGCGCACGTGATCTTCAACCGCCTCCAACTAAATTATATCCAACCAATGGATGCCACGTGCAAGACAACAGCTTGGAGGCTACGCATTACAACAATATAAAGAGGAGATCAGTAGCGTTAGTTTTAAGTATCTCATTTCTTTTTTTTCTTCGTTTTTTTTTCTTTTAGATTAGATTAGTTTAATTTATTTTTAATCTTTAAACTTTGTTATAAATTTTTGTTTATGTAAGGTTTTAATCATTATTAGTTTATGTTAATGTGTTAATAAATTCAAGTTTTAATATTTATGTTTTAGTTAATCACTTTTTACCAACTTAATCTCTATTTCATTTAATCAAATCTTTTTTTATTTTTTCTTTCTTTGACTTATTACGCCATCTTTTGTTCTTTGAATATCACAACCTTGTATTGTTTTTTTTAGTCTGTCCATGTCAGTTTACTCCGATTTATTTGTTTTAGCGTCAAAAGAAGTTTTGTTAAAAGAAGTTTTTAATATTCAAGTTTTTATTAAACTTTAGCTACTGTTTCAAATATTTATTAAAAACTTTTAGTTAAATTTATAGAATAGTTCTAATTAGAGAGGTAATTAGTGGTGAATATTTGAGTTAATAATGGAAAAGCTTATGGATGGGGTTTTGGAACTTATGGAATGGGTCTCATTTTGCCGTCTTTATGTTTTTCATCTCATTCGGTTATCTCTAATCCTTTTATCTTTTTATTTTTAGTATGTTTATAATTATTGTCATGTTTAGCTTAGTAGTTATTGTTGCTTCAGTTATTGCTTGTAGCGTAGTTTTAATTATGCTTGAGTAGATTTTATATATGTTTGTTAAGTGATAGTGGTTTGTGAAATTAAGTGTGAAACATTAGTATTTGTTGTTTTTAGTGTAGTTATGCTTAACAAGTATATATTTTTATCATAAATTTCTTATTTGCTTGCTTAGTATAATCTAGTTTATTATTTTTAGTTGTTATCGTTAACTTTAGATTATTTACTTACTACTAGTTTTATTATTATCTTTGCTTAGCATAATTTAGTTGTTATCATAAATTTCTAGGATTAGTTTTCTTCGTTTTGACTTTTTAGGCTCGGTTATTTCCCGTAATTGCGTGTTTTTAGGTTTAAATTCATTTTTGCTTATTTAAGCTTTATATATTTGTTTTAAAGGCTTGTTAAGTTGTTTTTAGTTTATGATTTATAATTTTAGTCTTAAAATCCAAAAATTCTCTTTTTCCATTGATGCGTTCACCGAGCTTTAAATTTATAAACAAGAATTACCGATTAACTAGGAACACATTCGGGCAAGTATACTCTAGTCAATTGTAGTATAGAGGTTGTGGTAAGTCAAGGTCGTCCCAAGAGACTTGGTTGTACTCAAGTGTCGTTTGTTTGTTTAAGCTAGTAACAAGTTGATGGTTATGATTGTCACGGATCAAACCAACAAGAAAAGCAATTATAAAAGCATGATGTAAGCACACAAAGAACATACATGTTTGGCAATGATAATAAGTGAGTAAGAACTTGGTGTAAGCCTTATAATAAATTAGTAAGAACTTGGTGTAAGCCTTTACTAGTTTAAGGATGGTTAGTTTGGAAAGCATATTATCATGGGTAATCCTTTCGACCTATAGAACCAATTATAATAGTCTAGTGTTTTATAAATCAAATATACATAAGCTTTAATCAATTGGTCATGTCATAAAACTCATGCCTAAACCAACAACAAACAAAGAGTTCTTTCGACCCATAACTTTGATGTCATCAATTTGTGAAGTTCCATTTACTTGAAAGATAATGATTAGAACACATATTCAAAAGATGCCTTTCGACCTTTAATCCAAATTAAACCTTTACTTGTTATGTTTATTAAGTTTCTCATACAATCGTCACAAAGTACAAGACCAAAACATTCGTCGACTAATGAATTGAAATCAACCACTATTGAGAATCCTTTCGACATATAGACTCAACAATAATTAATCAAAACAATAAACAATAACAAGATCCAATTTAACCAAATATGATGTTATCATCATAATCCAAACAAACACTAATATTATCCAAACATCCTATTATCACAAGTTATCATATAAACCAAACAAGTATTAAGACATCATTCATAAGACAAATAAGAATCAACACAATCAAAGAAACAAACATGCTTAATATTAAAAGAGAATACCAAAGTTCATAAGATGAAATACAATTCTTCTTTCCTTCCTATGACTTTCGACCAACCATTCCCCCCAACACCTTTGGAAAAGGGTGAGGGGTGGTTAAGAGAGATATTCTTAGAGATTACATGAATTGGATTAATAGTTGGATGAGAATGGTATATGAAAACACTAGCCAAATCGTTCTATTTATACTACTCTCAAGGCATAGGGGTATTAATGCTCAACTTGGCCTCCAAGCAGAGTAGAATAGCCTAGAATACACTTGGGAAGGATCTAGAATTGGCTTGTGCACGTTTGGAGTCTTAGTAGTGAAGAAATGGCATAGCAGTCAACTCCATCCGATCGGTATTTCATCCAACCGAATCGGTTGGAGCTCCATCTGATTCGGATGCGGGCCCATACCGATTGGTTGGATACACCTGTGTTGTAGATTTTCCTCTTAGCTTTTCGTGGCCGCTTGAATCAACTAAATCCGAGTTCGTATGCTCAAGTTATGGCCAAAATGGTGGAGGTGTGTCGGGAACAACGAGTCTTCCAATAATTCTTTGTTTGAGCTTATTTTCTTCATTTCTTTTCTCGTTTCCCTTCTTGTGCTTATTCCTTGAGTCTTTGGAGTGACAACTTCATGACTTTATCTTCTCGAATATACTCTAAGAGACTCGCTTTTGTCGGGAATTCTTCGTATATGCATAAATCTTCATTATTGATGATTTTTTCGTCTTTTTCTTCGTTTACTTGTACTTGAGCTTCCATGAACCTAAAATATAAAATATACTTCATTAAGTACCAAAAGTTCATAAAAGTGATCAATATATATGCATAAAAATACAAATAACGCTACTAAAAACATGTTAGATTTGAGCGTTATCATCCATTCAATTCACACAATCACGAACCGAACCGAAAGTTCCATTCAACCTTCGTTGGAATTTAAACGACCCGGGAAATACATACTTCCTTTGTATTTCTTTGGAATATATAATTGACAACCAATCAATTTTTGGCGCCGCTGCCGGGGAAGACTTGAAGTGAATTTTTCGATTCACGTTTGTCGATGCGTGTTTTGAAGACCCTTCTTCCGAGAAGTTATCATTTTCTCTCGTAAATATTTTCTTATAAAAACCCAAAAAGATTTTCTTTTCAAATTTATTTTCCTTTTTCCTTTGTGTTTTTCAAAATGTTTCTAAATTATAAAAATCCAAAAATAATCTTCTCATCCCTTTTTCCCGTTTAATTCTTTTATGTCTTCATCTTACCATTATGGTTGTGAATGGTGTGGAGGACCTCCAAATGGTAGAAATTGCCCCGGTTGTAGCATTGTAAATTCGGGAAACGGGTTTGTCTATGACCAAAATCCCTACAATGAAACAACTAATTTCTTTAACCAACCCCCACACCATGAGATGGAAACATATTCTTTTGAATATGGTGGAAGTTGTCCTCATCCGGAATTTGATTGTCGAATGGGAGACATGCTTGTCTATGAGCAAAACCCTTATAACAATCAGACATCATCCGGATTTGACCAACCTTCACATTACACAACCCTTCAGCACCTTCTTCAAAGCGAGTTAACTAGAGCTTAATTGATTACTAAAATAATTATTGCTCAAAATTAACTCAACATGAACTTTCAAACTGAAATAAACGGTCTTAAGGAGATGATTCTTAGATAACAAAATCCTCCTATTGAGTTATTATACTCAGAAGAGAGTGATGAGGAGGAAGAAGAGAACTCAGAGATCAATCCACTTATTGAAGACCCTTCAGATACCTTTTTAATGGGGGACAAGGAAGTCGAAATCAATCCTCTTAAGGAAATTGATGACCTTGTTCCAATCCCAATGTTATCCGAGGAACCCTTCGATCTTCCTGATTCTACTTCCCAAACATTTAATATGACTATCACAAATCGTTTGTTTGATTTTGACTCTGAATTTACTCTAATTTCAGACAATCAAATTTTTGATATTCATAACAAGGAAAGTGATGAGTCAGATACGGAGACAATAATGGACGAGGTGCAAACTTCTAGCATACAAAGTACAGCACATGTCCCACCTCCGTATATCATTCCAGAGCCCAAGCTCAAAGACGTACTTCATAAAAGTGATTCTCTTCTTGAGGAGTTCGCCGATGAAATCGCTCACATTGATCCCATCCCATCGGGGGATGATGATAAAAACTTCGATTTTGAGTCAGATATGAGAGAATTGGAATTTTTGATAAGTCATGATCCGTCAACTAATCGTGCCTCTAGTCTGGGGGAGTTCGCCGATGAACTCTCTCACATCATATCTCCGCCAGAGTATGATCACTCTAAGGACTCGGACGGAGACGTGATCTATAGTGAGCAGTTGCTTATTAAAGACACTATCCCGAATCTCCCTCCTGAGATACTTCTAGATCATGATTTTAAAAGCTTAAATGACAAATCTGATAATGATGACGATTATATCATAATTGTTATCGGGATCTTTCTACCTTTCTTCACTTATAAGGTAACTTGTCCTTTCCTTCACTCGTTCGGGAGTGAAGACACAATTTTTGACCCCGGCATCTCCATTTATCATTCTTTTGAGCCGGGTATATCTCATCGGAGTGGAACTTTCAAGAACTTCAATGTTTATCCAAACATATTGAATGAAAGTCCGATGGAGATTTTCTCTTCCACATGCTTCCCCAAGAACAAATGAATTCGGGGCGAGTCAAGCTAACGACTTGATCATAAACAAGCACTTCGTGGGTGGCAACCCATGCTTATCCGTGTGTTTTTGTATTTGTGTGCTAATAAGTGTGACGTGAAGAGTTCTATCTCTTCCATTTCTTGTGTTTTGTGTCTGTTGTCTTGTGCAGGGTTTGCCCGACATGTGAAGACTCTCGTGCTCATGGTTTTGTCTTTTCTCCACTCGAGTCTTATCCTTCGCTGCTTGAATGGGAAATCCGGTATCCTTAATCATATCGACTAACGTTATCTATTTGGCATAATTCATAAACGGCCTTAGATTTGCGTAAGACGACCCTTACCTTTAAAACATTGAGGACAACGTTTCGTTTTAGTCTGGGGGGTAATCTTTCGATTTGATTTTGCCTTGTACTCTCGCAACCCCGTTTCCCCCCCCCCCCCCCCCCCCCCCCCCCCAAAAAAAAAAAAAAAAAAAAAAAGAGAAATTTTAAAAATTTTTGCAAAAATATCTTAAGTGTTTTGACACATTGTTGACTTTCCGCTGGTGAGAGTAGGAATAAAATTTTGACTTGACCGGGCGTGTTGAGCCCTAGCTTGTCCCCTTAACTTACATAATCTATAAGCTTTTGCTAGTCTTTTATACAAGGAGCTATAAAACAACGAATTCTCTTTTAAGATTTTGCAAGTTCCCATAATTGACTTTATATATGCATGGCTTGATTATTTGACTAAGCATTCGCGGATCTTTTTATTAAAGATTTTAAATTTGCGAAGAACGAGAAATGATAGAGTTGATTATAAGTTGTGATGCTAAGCAATGATTAGTTGGTTATCTTAAAAGTTCATGAGTGGAATTTGTAGTTTTTCCTCCCATAAGCAAAATTAGTGCTGTTTTCAAATTTTTAAACTTAGAAATCGTTTTATTACAAACTTTTATACATCATTGATATAGAGTACAAGTTCAACTTTTTATTTAAATTTTCGAACAAGCATACTTTCTTAAAATCAGAATAATATTGCAAAAAAAAGTGAGTAAAATCACAAGTATAATGCAAGTATGTATATGAAAAAAAAAATGATGATGAAAAAAAAAATGATGAAAAAAAAAAGAAGTGAAAAATGAAAAATGTGTTGCCTGAATAAAAATGTTGCATATGAATAAATGTACGAAACTTGCTTTTTCTTAAATTTAAATCGGAAGTTGAACTAGTATTCGTCAATTTTGTATTAAAAGTTTAACGGGAATTTGGTAGATTGTTGATTTCAAAGACCCCGAAAGCTCCGATACTATTCTCGAGGGTGTAAAAACCTAGCCTCCTAAGCTTTGCTAAAAGGACAAGCTGAGAAAAAAGTTGCTACATGGTTTAATCTCACCTTTGAGTCTCTAATCTCCAAATGATCGTCGGTTGTTGTCAGTTTAAGTATTTAATCTTAACTTAGCGGGAATCTTAGAAATCTTTAAAATCGAAATCTCGCTGATTCCGATACTATTCTTTGTGGGGTGTCAAAAGCCTGGTCACCTAAAACCAACTGGTTTGGGATGTGCCGAGAAGAAAGCCGTTACATGGAAAAGGCCCTTTTGATCCTTAGATTTCAAGATTCCTGGTGAATTAATATTTGACTTAAATAAATAACAACCATAATAATTTCGATTTCTGTGATCAAACTTGAGAAAACGAGCACACTTACCAAACTTATAGAATAATTGGGGAGTGAAAAGTTTACAAGTTACATTCATGAGTAGCGTTAGCATCTTAACTTGTATTTAACAATGATTTCGTTTTTAAGCTTGGTTTGGGGACTTGTGAAAAATCAGGGACGATGAATTTTATCCGTATGGTCACTTCTTTATGAGTTGTGTTTCCTACTCCGTGATCCTAAAAGTTATTGTGAAATAATGAAAGTCAACAAACCGTCGCCAAGAGAAAAATACAAAAATAGAATAAGTGTGAATAAATTGGAAAAACGGGGCATTTTTAGAACTTTTAATTTCTTAATCTCTTTTGAGTATTTTGCTACTTTTCAAAGTTAGTAAAAAGAGGTTTGAAATTTTTGGTTTCAAAAGCGTGAGTTGATAACATTGCGTGAGGACACGGCAATACCTTAGTCTGGGGGATTTTGGTATGTGTTAAATTACACATACCTTTTACCTAATAAAATGGACCAAATAGACCAAAAACTAACCAAATATGCCAAATATATTGTGTTTTTATGTTTATGCATGTGCAGGTACGGATATTGAGAAAAAGGACAAAAAGAAAGACAAAATAGACAAAAACCGAGCACGAGATTGGAAAGAGCACGAAATTACAGGGTCAACGATAATTTCATTTGGAGCATCGAGGCGAAATACGGAATTGTGAATGACTAAACGAAGCCGAACAATGATTAATACCAAATTTATTTGTTAAATTCAGGCCAACCACAAAATTCATTTGAAGCCCACCAAGTCAAACTCAGCCCAACATCTATACTCGGCCCAATGCTCGAATTGTATTTCACCATACATGGCCATGTGGCCCAACTTGGAAGATAAAGACAAGGCAGGGAATGAAATCTTATAATATTCAATGAAATGAAATGGAATTTAAGTATATATTGGCGCACGTGATCTTCAACCGCCTCCAACTAAATTATATCCAACCAATGGATGCCACGTGCAAGACAACAGCTTGGAGGCTACGCATTACAACAATATAAAGAGGAGATCAGTAGCGTTAGTTTTAAGTATCTCATTTCTTTTTTTTCTTCGTTTTTTTTTTCTTTTAGATTAGATTAGTTTAATTTAGTTTTAATCTTTAAACTTTGTTATAAATTTTCGTTTATGTAAGGTTTTAATCATTATTAGTTTATGTTAATCTGTTATTAAATTCAAGTTTTAATATTTACGTTTAGTTAATCACTTTTTACCTACTTAATCTCTATTTCATTTAATCAAATCTTTTTTTCTTTCTTTCTTTGACTTATTACACCATCTTTTGTTCTTTGAATATCACAATCTTGTATTGTTTTTTTTAGTCTATCCATGTCAGTTTACTCCGATTTATTTGTTTTAGCGTCAAAAGAAGTTTTGTTAAAAGAAGTTTTTAATATTCAAGTTTTTATTAAACTTTAGCTACTGTTTCAACTTTTTATTAAAAACTTTTAGTTAAATTTAGAGAATAGTTCTAATTAGAGAGGTAATTAGTGGTGAATATTTGAGTTAACAATGGAAAAGCTTATGGATGGGGTTTTGGAACTTATGGAATGGGTCTCATTTTGCCGTCTTTATGTTTTTCATCTCATTCGGTTATCTCTAATCCTTTTATCTTTTTATTTTTAGTATGTTTATAATTATTGTCATGTTTAGCTTAGTAGTTATTGTTGCTTCATTTATTGCTTGTAGCGTAGTTTTAATTATGCTTGAGTAGATTTTATATATGTTTGTTAAGTGATAGTGGTTTGTGAAATTAATTGTGAAACATTAGTATTTGTTGTTTTTAGTGTAGTTATGCTTAACAAGTATATATTTTTATCATAAATTTCTTATTTGCTTGCTTAGTATAATATAGTTTATTATTTTTAGTTGTTATCATTAACTTTAGATTATTTACTTACTAATAGTTTTATTATTATCTTTGCTTAGCATAATTTAGTTGTTATCATAAATTTCTAGGATTAGTTTTATTCGTTTTGACTTTTTAGGCTCGGTTATTTCCCGTAATTGCGCGTTTTTAGGTTTAAATTCGTTTTTGCTTATTTAAGCTTTATATATTTGTTTTATATGCTTGTTAAGTTGTTTTTAGTTTATGATTTATAATTTTCGTCTTAAAATCCAAAATTCTCTTTTTCCATTCAATTCACACAATCACGAACTGAACCGAAAGTTCCATTCAACCTTCGTTTGGACTTTAAACGACCTGGGAAATACATACTTCCTTTGTATTTCTTTGGAATATGTAATTGACAACCAAT
This sequence comes from Artemisia tridentata subsp. tridentata, assembly GCA_021014915.2. NCBI lineage: Eukaryota > Viridiplantae > Streptophyta > Magnoliopsida > Asterales > Asteraceae > Artemisia > Artemisia tridentata. Next base: position 381,979,513 of record CP139507.1, on the reverse strand, counting down.
CAGGTATGTTGTTAAGTTGGATTTGGTTTTACATGGTCATTTTAGTGGCGACATGGGACAGTTTTTAGTAAAAGACTTGGTGAATTTTTAAGTGTTTGTATTTTATACGTGTGATGCTAGGTTCAAAATGATGATCGAATATGCATGTAGCAATAATATGAATGTGAAGTGAGGGTGTTTTATGGTTCCTAGGTCTTCCACAAGGGAGGCAAACCATTTGTTGTGTTCTAGTATTATATGTGATACGTAAAAATAAAGATTGAATATGTATGTTCGAAACAATTGATATGTGATGCATGGTGTATAAACAATTGATATGTGTGAGCTCGTCCCATTATTTGGTAAATTACGTGATAACGTGTTCGTGTTAAAATAATATAATAAAAAAAAATTTAAATTTTCCCGTAAAAATGGTAATTAAAAACAGTAACAGAGGTTTATATTTAATTAACGGTTACTAATTATAGTGAAATTTGCAGTTTGCTACACTAAGTGTGGCGGTTTATTAAAAAAATTGGCGGGGGTGTTTAATTTTTGTGGAAAATTTTGGTGAAAAAAAGAGACGACAATGTCGCCCCTTTCTGTTTTTTTTTTCTTTATCTTTATCTTATGTATATTAAAAATGATTTAAATTATTTAATTAATATTAAATAAATTAAAAATGATTTAAATTAGTTATAAATTATTAAAATAATTTAAAAATTATTTAAATTAGTTTTAAATTTTTTAAAATAATTCCGATCCCAAGAACCTGCTCCCGATTGGTTATATTAGCATGCATAACTAAGGTTTTTAGAGTGAGAGAAAAAAGCTGAGCTTGAGCTAAAAACTGTTGAGAGAGAGAACAGATCGTTTACTTTTTTAAACGATTGAAAAGGTGCGGCCAGGGTTTTTGGAGTGAGAGAAAAAAGAGATAAAAACTGAAACTTAATATCACGCATGTTAAGTAGGAGCGGTTTTGAAAGAGATAAAAACTGAATATTAAGAATGTTCATAATAGTCGAGATCACTACCTAGACACTCATTATCAGCTTCCTCTTCAGATACTCCTCTAACCAAGTTAAGGAAGTTGTACACATCTATTCCATCTTTCTGATTCATTCATTTAACATCTCGTGTACAACCATATCATCTCGGCCAAGTTGATTTGCCACCAGTCCGATCAACATCCATTTCATCAATATTCAGATCTAAACCGTCTTCAAATACAGGTTTAGAACCGGATTCGAGCTCAGGAGATCCCGCTTCCATGTAATTATCCTCTAGTTCATAATAGTCGAGATCACCACCTTTACATAATTCTCAACACATTTAATGTACGAGAAGTCTTCTTCACGAATGAGTCGATATGATACCGTTATACATGAGATGTTAAACGAATGAGTCGATATGATACCGTTATACATGAGATGTTAAACGAATGAGTCGAGATGATATCATTATGCATTAGATGTTAAACGAATGAGTCGGGATGATAACACAACAAACAACAACTACAACATTTTATTAAACAACAACAATAACACAACAAACAACAAAAGCAACAATAACACAACAAACAACAACAACAACAACAACAACACTACTACATACGAAGATTTTCCATGTCACTTTGCATCCGACTGACATGCGTGGTCGTGTTCGTCGGGATTCCTTGCCATTTCAAGTCTTGCCTCCAGCATCCTTACTCTTGTCTCTAGCACCTGTTTTTGTGATTCCAGCATGTTTATCCTAAGATCTTTGGCATTACAGTTTGAGCACTCTGTTGGTGCAGATCCAGAACCTTGAGATGTTGAAGCAGAAGAGATTACTCGTAACCGGTCATCAAATTCACTCTTCCACATAAAATATCCACATCCATAATCTTTTTCTCTTGGCTGTTACATAAATAAGGAAATGTTATGATTGTTTGTATATTTACATATATAAGAAATGTATGATTGTTCACCTTCGAAAGAGGACATGCATAATATTCCCATCCAAATGTATATTTTTATGTGATTTTCTTAGTTTTATATTTCCTGTTCCACAAGAACACATAAAAGGATTATATCGCTGCATCTCAGGTTTTGAAATTGGTGTGAAGATAAAAGGTTGTGAGGTTGAGTGGTTTTGAGGATAAGAGTGTATATATAATGTGTTTGTGAGGATAGAGCAGATATTTTATACAAACGTTTTGGTGGGAAATTTTGGCGCCAATATTTTGGTGGGAAGTATTTTGGTGGGAAGTGTTTTGGCGGGAAGTGTTTGGTGGGAAGTTTGATGCATAATCCTGCGGATAGACTGAATGATGGGATTAATTTCGTTAATAATCTCTTGCTCATCCATTTCATCAATATTCAGATCTAAACCGTCTTCAAATACAGGTTTAGAACCGGATTCGAGCTCAGGAGATCCCGCTTCCATGTAATTATCCTCTAGTTCATGGATGGTGATTGAAGACGTTATCAAGAATATAAGTTTGATCATCGGTGGACAAAGGATCGCCATCATTGTACCTTCACAAAATAGTTTGTGCCCATACATAGTTAGTATTCGTGTTTCATAACTTTAACATTAACAAGAAATGGAATTCAACAATGGAATAGACTGAATGATGGGATTAATTTCGTTAATCATCTCTTGCTCATCCGCTGTGAAGATATCGAGCCTTTGTCTCGTTGCGGTAAAAGGTCCTCCTGGTCTAGGACCATCATTTGTTCATCCTTCCTGTTCCATCCCCAATTACTCCCTTTATCAGTAGTCTGTTCATTTGACCCTTCAGTCCGATCAACATCCATTTCATCAATATTCAGATCTAAACCGTCTTCAAATACAGGTTTAGAACCGGATTCGAGCTCAGGAGATCCCCCTTCCATGTAATTATCCTCTAGTTCATAATAGTCAAGATCACCACATTTACATAATTCTCAACAAATTTAATGTACGAGAAGTCTTCTTCACGGCCATCGGTTGATACAACAAAAAAGCAACAACTTTCTTGGAACTTTGTTTTCTGAACTTTATATGGATGGTGATTGAAGACGTTATCAAGAATACAAGTTTGATCATCGGCGGACAAAGGATCACCATCATTGTACCTTCACCAATTACTCCTTTTATCAGTAGTCTGTTCATTTGACCCTTCAGTCCCGTCTTGAGGTTTATTCTCGTATTTTTTCTTACCCCATGAATCACCCCAACCACCTTGCGATTCAGTTTTTTCTTCAACTTTTTTACTCCAATCTCAACCCTGTGGTTTATCAGATTACACAACACCCCATTATAATTAATATTTTTAACAACAAAAATATTTTTGATAAATAGTAAAGTATTGATTTTGTAAATTTTTTAATTTATGTAATTTTTAAAATTAATTTTTACACTAACATATAATTTTAAAGCAAATAATTTTCTATAATTAATTTATATATAAGTATTTTTAAATAGATTATTGGATTATAAATGCCATTTTAAATATTTAGAAAAAATGGGACGACATTGTCGTCCCATTTTGTTTTTAAAAAAGTTTTTATATTGATTTAAGAAATAAAAATTGATTTAAAAAATTTTTAAATATAAAAAAAAACAAATACTTACAGTTTGGGACGACATTGTCGTACCAAACTGTTTGGCGGGATTAAAAATAATGGCGGGATGTTTTTTTTTTAAGAAATTTCGTTTAAAAACCATTGAAATGTGAAAAATCAAATAAATAAAGATTTGGGACGACATATTAAGTTAGAAAAAGGCTCCTTTGATTGCCATTTTTTGTTGAAAAAAATGTGGGCAATGGGCAATATTTGAGACGAGAATGTCGAATCAAAAAATTGCCTGGTCCCCAAACCTTTATTTTGGTGTAGTGAAACCTTAAAGACATAGGACACACAATTGAAGCCTGGGGGTAAAGGAACCCGTTTTTTTGTTGTAATTAGCACACGAAATGTTGATAACAATAGGCATGGTTTCTGCTGCTTGCAGCAGGGATCATTAACCCTTTTATTATATAACTCAAGCAATAAGCTCAAGTAAACAAAAAAGATACAAAATAGTACAATAATACAAGTGAAAGTTCGGATATCGTATATTCTATCAAGCTATATGAGACGGACTAGATTCAAGAAGCTAAGGGATGGGTTGTCGACAAATAGGGCAACGATCCGATTTGTAGAAAACCACTTTATAATATATTCGGTATGATACAAATGGTTGCATGGTTCCGGCCACAACTCGAATAATCTCATTCTCTTTGAACTCGTCAAAACATATCACACAATTGTGCTCCTTCACCTTTTCGATTAGAACAACATTATCCTCCAGTGCTCCACCTTCCACCTCTTCAAGGTTTACATGTAATCTTAACTCCCTTACCGTAGGTGTGGCTCTTAGTGCAGCTTGATCTTCAGTAAATATTTTCACGCAATAAGTAATGAAAAGTATGAAAAAACCCACTATTAGTCTATTACACATATTTTAGCGAATAGCTCTGTTGCCTCGTCTTCAGTCATAGATGATCAATTTGCTTCTATAGTTGTTATGTTTTTTTGATGGTGTGTCTAAGATGAACGAGTAATGTATATGAACATGAATATAGATATACATTACGTACGTAACATCATATTCATCAATATTATAATGGATAGAGCTTGTTCCAAGAAGCTGGGAAGTTAAGATCGATACAAAAAAATTAACTCCGGTTGATCATAAGGATAAAAGATAAATAGCACTTACAACATTATTAATTAATGTATTTTTTTTCCTGAATTTTAATAAAATAGACAATTTGATACTAAAAAAATATTGGGCAAATGACAAAAAAATGCATCGAACTTGACACTTTTTGTGATTGTATGTAGCCAACAATTTATTTTATTTATTTTATTTTTATTTTTTAAACACAAAACTTTTGATTTTTTTGTCATTGTACGATTTCCAGCGTGTCCATTGCCAGCGTGTCCATTTATTACACATAAGCTGCCAGCGTGTCAAGGCTATTTTTTATACCGTTTTATTTCGTCCTTTTATACCCCACATATCCCAACCACACATTCCATAACACAAACTCTAATTCCATTTTCACCCTATCCACACAAAACCAATTATGATATCTTCATCATCTTTTTCAAGATCCAATCGTACGACCTTGCAAGAAGTCATGGATGCAACTCATTGTAAGTGTCCTTTGCCTGTCGAAGAACAAGTTTCATGGACACTTGATAACCCGGGAAGAAGATTTAAGGCTTGGCCTATTTATGTAAGAATTGTCCTTTTCGTTTTTTGGTTTTAATAGATTGGTTTTGTTTTAGTTTGGATACCCGTTGATTTTTCTTGTGTTTGTGATAGGATGAAGATGAAAAGTGTAACTTTTATGGGTTTTTAGATCCCGAGCTACCAAGTGAGTACTACAAATATCTGTTTTTCAACTTACATGAAGAAAACAAAAGGTTGAAGAACATGCTCAAGAGAAGAAACTACAGTCAAGGTTCAAGTTTGGAAATGGGTCAGTTGAAGGAAGAATTGACTGTGATAAAGTCAAAAGTTGGAGTGTATGACAAAGCTGTGGTTGTCTTAAGTGTCTTTGTTCTTGTGTTGGGTTTTGTTGTTGCAACTAGGATTGTGTATTGACAATTATGATTGTGGTTAGGCTGTGTTGTTTTGGTAGGATGTGTTTTGGTAGTGTGTGACATCTAGAATCAATGTAACATCCTACAGCTATATTATGTAGCATTGTAGTATTCAATGCAATGGTTTATTTTGTGTTTACAATGTTTCTTTAAAGTTGTTAAAATCATACCAAATTCAAATGCATAAAAAACATGTAAAATAAGATACAAACTACACTTGATATTCATCATTTCCAAAAGGTAAACTGTCAATACATCCTAATGCCCATAAATGTACAAAACTGGGCATTAAAGTGACATCAAACTCCATCACTTAGTAGTTTTAAGTTGCAAAGTGGGTATGACAGTTACCCAAATACAGGATTACATCTAAGTGCACAACATATAGGTACAAAAGAAGTGCACAGAGTTAAAACATTAGTTACATACACAACTTCTAATTGTTTAAGTCCACAACATATAGATACAAAAGAAGTGGACAGATTGATAATTCATTTCAATCCAAAGTGTGAGGACTGGAATTGGTTGAGAACCTGGAATAGGAATGGATGGTGGTACCATGGGATCCTTATCAACTACTGATTTATCTTTCTTAGGTCTACCTTTCTTAGCTGGGGGTTTCGGTGGTTTCACAACTGTTGGATTCTTGCAACCTTTTCTATTATGACCTTGTTGCAAACAATTTTGACAAGTCATATGATTACCAGTCTTAGGCACT